>JAJOZX010000756.1:272500-475000 GCA_023014485.1 Bathynomus jamesi | reverse complement strand
TTACAGTATATTTTCCTTATATGTTATAAACGAAACATTTTTTTTTTTATGCAAGAAGGTAAGGCCAAGGGCTAATGCCCGCAAAAACGCCCCTCCCATTTGAGCAGTGGTTCTCAACTTGGGGTACGCGACGGGGTCCTGAAAATATAACTCTTTTAATTTTATATACGACTGACAAACGACCACGAGTCACATTCGTAAAGAAAGTAAAAATCGTCTATGCCTCGCGAAAATCCAGAATCCTTCCCCGACCTTAAACATGCAAACAGTCTGCTGATTGCATTCAACGCACGTCTTTAGCCCCACCCACACGTGTGACTAAGATCAGGTGAGTATCATATTATCTGTGTTCTCACAAATTTGCTTACTTAAGCTATCGATGGCATAACGGTAAGTCGTAAGATATGCGGTGTAAATGCACACTGTAACGAAATATACTTATAAAATTAATAGATTTTAACTGAAATATATGCTCGTGTGTTTTGAAAACTTGGCTGCGCGCATGCCCGAGTCATCGCCATGCCATCCATAAAGGCCGCCGCACACCGAAGCCACGCTAGCCACGCCACGCCTGCCCGTCACGTGGCTCAGCATCGTCCTAATGATTTTCAACGAAGCAACGCGCACCGAAGGCCACGTAGCTAGCGTGGGCTTCGGTGCGCGTTGCTTCGTTGAAAATCATTAGAGCGATGCTGAGCCACGTGGCGGGCAGGCGTGGCGTGGCTAGCGTGGCTTTCGGTGTGGGGGGGGCCTTAAGGCATCTTCATAATTTTCCAAGCGTAAGCATTTTGTTTTTTTCTTCTATTTTAATTTTTGTGAACTAAATAATATTTTCTGTATTAGTAGCCACTTGCTGTTTCATATATCTCAACATAAACAAAAATAAAAGGCTTCAGGATTTTAGATTTAGCTGAAAACGTAACCAAATGATATTAATAATATGAGGTTTATAGACCTGAGTTTTGATGAAGGTAATTCTGAAGATGGAAGGGCCTACGCCGGTTTCGGTGATGAAAAACTTGTCGAAAGGAAATTAAAATTTGCAGGTCGAAAAGGTTGAATGTTGAGTGAGGCAAAAGCCGGACGGATGACGCAGGTTGAATGTTGCAGAAGTGATGTTGCTTCCGAGGGGATGAAACAGTAGCAGGCCTCAACAAAAATGATCAACTTCGTGTATGATTGAATGTAGTTTTGAAGGACAGCGGCCGGCTACTATCGTGTGGAGTTACGTGACGAAGGACGGAGAGCGGGAAAAGATGCGAGAAAAGAGCAAATGAGGGCGACCTGAAGTGGACTGGCACTTTTATAGGCTCCGGTGGCGCTTAGATTTGGCGGACATTTTCGGGAAACAAAGTAAAATCTGCGTTCCTTTGTGAGCTGTTTTTGCCCACATGCTTGGGGTTTTACCGCCTTGTTTACTTCTTCAAGCCGTGTGAGAGAGGCGAGAAAAAGGAATTTTCCGTTATGCTCATATATATATATATATATATATATATATATATATATATATATATATATAATAAAATCTTTCTTGTCCATGAAGATGTGAATATATCACGAAAGTGCTCGGATTTCCTGTTTCCTTTTCCTTTTCCCTGTGGTTCTTTGCTTATATATATATATATATATTCTGTATGCATGTTTAAGATAGTAGTTAGAACTAATATATATTCTAATATATATTCCGTTGTACGAAGAACGACGAACTAGTTATTAATCAAATTCAATGTAAGTATTCATAAAATTAATTGAAACAAGCAAAAGATACGATATTCTTTTAATGTTTTTTCATTTTATGATGACATATTTGAAATAAATATTCTCTTAAGGTAATTGCGTTTTATATTTATTTTATATCTCTTTTTTTCCTTCGTTTTTATAGAGGTAAAACGCGACATTTTCATCCTGATTTATATTGACACAATAAATTGAAATGTGACACGCAATTCGTCGTTATTCTATTAGGCACGTTTACGATATACTGTACATGCTATATCAACGCGTATCATATAAAAAGAGGTACGCATAATTCACGCCCATTTAGGCTTCGACATCCGTGATGTTTTTTTCTTCAACGTTTGTCAATGATAAGTTCAGTTAAAATATCAAATATTTGCCACAGAAAAAGACATAATTTTTACTCCTGAAACGAAAATGGAAAGTGATTTTCAATCTATTTCTGATACTAACGGAAAGAAAGAGAAAGACGAGCACAAATTTACAATAAATACATTAAAAAAATATAAAAGCGTGAATTTTCTTGAAATTATTAAAGGAAAAAAATGAAGGGAATCCATCATCGAAAAAAATCTATTATTAATACAAAAAAAAAGAGAAAACTCTTGCGACGAAATAAAATCCAACCTTTAGATTGACGCAGCAACAGTGCAGACTTTGCAAATTGAATTTTCTTGTTATTCATTGATTGAATTCAATTTTAGATTAATTCATCATCGGAATTATTTTGATAGTTTGTGTGTGTTTATATATATATATATATATATATATATTAAATTGAATCTTTGAAAATTCAAAAGAGTTTCATTATCACAACTTTTTTTTCGAGGACTTGGCAGAAAAGTTAAATTAAATCGGTGAAATAGTTTGAAAAACCATTTTCGCTCGAGTGAATAGAATAAGGCCTGGTTGGTTGGTTGGTTAATCCGTTTAGAATAGGAAACCAGCAATAATCATTAATTTCTTGATAACATATATGTCGTGTATTGGTTTTTTAATAAAGAAGATAATAATGTCTCATAAGAAATTTAGTGATGTTTTGTACATAAATAAGAATTTAATAATGTTTTGTAGGAAATTAAGAAATATAAAATGCTAGCTGGCAATAACCGGACTGTGCCCAGGCTGGAGGCAGAAGCTCTTCGAAACAGACTCGATTGGAGTTTTGTCCCAGTTAAGCAGGTTTTCGTTATTAGTACGTTATTGTGATTCTAAAATTTGTAATATTGTCTCTCTCCGCGATAAAATGTTAACGGTAATTCGGCACTCGTATTCCCCCGTTTGTTCAAATGTTTCGGCGTAAATAAAAAGTCAGTAAATAGTGATAATCGTGCGTAATTTATACTCGGTTCCTCGCATTGTTCAAATTCCAATGGCGCTCACAGGCTCAAGCGTCTACCCGCGTCCGTATAAGACAGCGAAAACGAGAGTAAAGCAGTAAAAACGAGAGATAAATAGTAAGAAAAAGCGATAATGAAGCAAAAAGTAGGAGTAAAGTCTTTTTTTAAATTCACTACATATATGAGAGAACATGTTATTAATATTCACAGTACAAATTTTTATACTTCACTACTTTACATATCTTGGATCAAATGTAGAATTCGGACCCCAGCCTTCTTTAGTTAGCTTTATAAGGCTAACTAACGAAAATATCACGACCTAACCTAACCAATCGTCAAGGGCGTACAGTTAACCTAACGATTGGTTAGGTTAGGTCGTGATATTTTCGTTAGTTAGCCTTATAAAGCTGACTAAAGAAGGCTGGGGTCCGAATTCTACATTTGATCCCATATCTTCTTTCAGTTGTATAACGAAATTTACGAGAGAAGTCCTTAAATTCTGGAGGGTTGGAGCTCATGTGATTGGGGCGTAGCTTGTCATGACCTTCCTTATCAACAGATTAAATCTAGAGTTCACTTTTGATAAGTTGAAGTTTGGAAGAGTTTTAATTTGAGCAAAATCAACTATTAATCTTTTTATGCAGTTACTTTAATTAAGAACTATTTTGCTTTCATTCCAATTAATTGATGGATTATTGTTTGACGTGTTCAAAAACTGCACTGGATTCTTTTTTCTTGTGCTCCTTCAATCACTGTTCCAAACTAGTTACAAAAAAAAAAGTTTAGGAGAGACCGCTGCAAAGGCTATGCCTCCGACTTCTCATCTGATCTGATCTATCTGTGTATCTGATATAGTTTTAATCACAGTGATTTTTTATTCTCTTGCCGATTTATCATTCATATCAATTTTCTATTTTATTTGGCTGTTAACTGTCTGTGGGAAACTGAAGGTTATTTCATCGTCCACGCATTACCGTGAGTGGACAAATCTTTTTTGATCCCGACTAGCATTTCTGTAATTTTTTTTTCAGAAGAAACTAACCACGCGCGATTTACACCAAAAGATAGAGGACGTCGTAAACATCGTAAACATCGAACAAATTCGTTCACTACAAAAACGTTCATAACAAAGTTTATATGGCCAAAATGTTGTTCAGTTGAGGAGGACGTCCGTCGGCGTGAGGCTGGGCGGAGCTTATTTGTCGAGAGTTCTAAGCTCCGTCCAATGTAGCTATTTTAGAATTTGTGTTGTTTGTGGTAAAAAATAATGAATAATTTTGTGCATTTAGTCAGAACACGTTTGCACAAAATTTTATACTCTTTTGTGAAATCGAGGAAAAGCAAGTCGGTCCATAAATTTACAAAAATACTAGAGTTATAAAAACTTTGAGTTTCACATCCAAAGCCAGTGAAACCAAATTTATGAAGCTGCACTTAAAATGTAAGTGGTTCGTGAACTTAAAGTGAATGTAAATTTCGGTGCTCTTCCAATATGTGCTCTACCGCGAAACTGTGATCTACCATATTCCAATACGTGCTCTACCGTGAAACTAGCCTTATAAGGCTAACTAACGAAAATATCATGACTTAACCTAACCAATCGTTAGGTCAACTATACGCCCTTGACGATTGGTTAGGTTAAGTCGTGATATTTTCGTTAGTTAGCCTTATAAGGCTAACTAACGTACCTGCTGCTAATCAGAATAATCTAAGGTAGATCACGTATTGGAATGTAAATTTTAAGGTAGAGCACATATTGGAAGAGCACCTAAATTTCTCATTGGCTTAAAATCTTCTGTTCAAAAGATAGGATAATCGTTAATTTTGTGAAAAAATTGTGTTTAAAACAAAAATGTGTCCTGCAAAAAGGCAAATCTCTTTTTCATGTAATATTAAGCCTTTAAAAGAACAGGACAAGAATAACACCAAAAACATTTGGCGTTAAAAATTCAAAGTAAAAAAAAAAAAATTTAGGGTGGCAACTTTAAGAAAGGAGGAAAAATGCACACACACACACACACACACACATTATATATATATATATATATATATATATATATATATATATATATATACATATATATATATATATAAAAACAGGAACAGTATACATATGTATGCATACTGAAACCAATGCGAAAAAGTAAGTATATATGTTACAGGAAATCTGTGTAACTAGAGATTTCATGTAAGGTTAAGTCGTGATATTTTAGTTTTAACGAAAATATTACTTAACCTAACCAATCGTCAAGGGCATACAGTTGACCTAACCGGGTATTCAATTAACCTAACCTAATAATTTTCCTGTATGTTTAACGAAAATATCACTATTTAACCTCACATAAAATCCCTGAACATTTTAGGGATTTCATGAAATCCCTAGTTACACAGACTCCCTATAATATATACACAAAACTCTCTCAGCATTTAACGTCTCATGGCCGAATAGGTAACGTCGTGGTGGCTCGCTAAAACTCGAATTTTCAGTAGCATTGGTTCGAATCTCACCGAGGTAAGGTAAATTTATTTATAATGTATTTAACCTTAAAACTTAAGTTGATGTTAGTATGGTGTTCCTGATTAACATAAAATTGATATATATGTAATTACACTCGGTTAATAAAAGTAAATGGTATTTAATTGACATTCCCTTCAATAGATGGCGCCATCCACTTCAATTGAATTATTTTCAAAGGAATCAATGCCCCATAACGTATTTCATCAAGCACCAAAGTTTGATGAAAATACTGTCATCACCTGAGGGCACTTGTTCGATGAAAGAATTTTCCTTATCTTGATGAAAATTCTAGTTTCAGTGTTCATGTTAAAAGCTGCCGCTAAATATTTTTTGTTTTTATAACATTGAATTTTTAACGCTAAATGTTTTTCTTTGTTATTCTTGTGTTCTTTTTAAAATTTATTATCATGCACTCGAAAAAGATTTGACTTTTGGCAGGATGCATTTTTCACACTATAATTTTTATTTCTGATAAATTTTTTAGCTTTCTCTAAATGTTTATTTTATATTACAACAATACATTTGCTATTATTATTTAAATTTTCGCATATATATATATATATATATATATATATATATATATATATATATATATATATATATATATATATATATCGTGTTCCCAAATTAAAGGCTAGACAGGGAACATCTTTAATCCTGAAAGAAAATAGTTTTGGTGTGAGAGGACCAAGACTGTTTAATCAGCTGCCCAAAGACCTAAGGAACACGAGTGGTGTTGCGGTGGACATCTTCAAAAGAGGATTAAACGCCTGGCTCAGAACAATCCCCGATGAGCCGGGTGTACCTGGCATATGTGAGGTGGAGAGTACAAGAAACCAACTCACTACTTTACCAGGCCAACTCGAGAGGAGGGTCGACAAGCTTGACCTTCGTGAAATGAGGAATCATCGCACGGAACATTTGAAAGGTTGAAAGGTATATATGTGTGTGTATATATATATATATATATATATATATATATATATATAATACAAGGTTATCTGTGATTCACTCAACCATGAATCGAGTTAACCGTAATTTACTAATTACTACTATTGTGTACTTATGCTTGATCATGACACTGGGATAACCGTGATTTGGCTGGGTGTTTACATCCGCGGTTCGCCTTCCGTCAGTTTACCACAATACCACAACGTGTCTCAGTCAGTGTCTCACTGCGCTTCATAGAGCTGCGGTTCTCAATAGGGGTTCTGCGAACCCCTAGGGGTCCGTGAGTTGACTAGATTATATTCAGTAAAACAATTATTTTTCCCTTTTTTGTGGTGGACAGAAAGGTTACATTTTCGGTTACTTGAAACTTTAAAGTTTCTATAAATGTTATTTTTTTACGACCTTCTTATGATTCCAATTCATGAACTGTGAGGTTTTGGCACAAATGAGCCCCTTCCCTGTTTTTATGCTGGTTTTTATTATGTAAACAGAACAGCAGTAAGTTTTACGCATTTTTATTACATTTTTACTCCGATTTTGAAATATAAATCAAAACTAAAAAACTATGCTAGGCTGGATACCGCAATTTGTCTAAATGCTACTTAATCATAATGCAAAAGATAATATTTGTGGAGGGCCCCAAAAATATCAAGATTTTGATACAAAAAGGGTTGAGGAACGTTGTCATAGAGTATACATGTGCACCTGTGACTTCGCGTATCTTCACTTCTTGTGGTGAGTACAAACTACTAATTGTATATTATACTGTAACAGAATAATACTGTCTGGTCCGGCGCGAGGTGGGAGGTCTGTCAGGACTGGCGGGCAGCAGCAGCTGCATCACCCACCCATCGTCGGGGTATACTGAATTAACCCTGAAATTGGGTTATCCGTGATCATGGACCGCCCTCAGTCGCGGATAACCGAGTGAGTAATATACAGGGTGCTATCAAATTATGTTTCATAAATTAGTATACAGTAAACCCTCGTCCAACGCGTGTTTGTCCAGGGCGAATTTGCTTATACACGGAAAAATAAATGCGAACAATTATTTGCCAAAAGCGGAAAATTTTATTATACATGGTCCGACAAACACACTCTAATACAGTAGTACCGTACGCGTGCCAATGCGCGCTCTAGTGTTTTCTCCTACACTCTCCAACACTCCCGAATCTCCCGGCGCTAGGACAGTTTGCCTACGGACAGTTTGCCTACTGGACAGTTTGCCTACTGGACAGTTTGCCTACTGGACAGTTTGCCTACTAGACATTATGCCTATGGACACCATGCCTATGTGGTATATTTATCCTTACCTTATTTAACTTATTTAACTTATTTAACTTCAGATTCATGCAAAAGAATTAATTCAAAATTAAAATGTGTTGTTGCCCTTAATAGCATAAATGTCTGAAAATATATCAAGTAAGAAAGGGAAACAGAAGTTTTCACATAATGGATATTTGTATGTGTTTGATAAATGTAGCAAGCGCGACCCTTCGTTACTTTTTTGGCGGTGCGAGCAAAAGAGTCAGTGTATTATAAGGTGTGTATATATAATATGGGTACTTTTCCGTTATCTGCCCCTTGACGATTGGTTAGGTTAAGTCGTGATATTTTCGTTAAAACTAACGAAAATATCACGACTTAACCTAACCAATCGTCAAGGGCGTACAGTTGACCTAACCGGGCAGTGACGATTGGTTAGGTTAAGTTGTGATATTTTTGATAGTTTTAATGAAAATATCATGACTGAACCTAACCAATCGTCAATGGGGCAGATAACGGAAAAGTACCCATATTATATAATTATACACCTTATAATACACTGACTCTTTTGCTCGCACCGCCAAAAAAGTAACGAAGGGTCGCGCTTGCTACATTTATCAAACACATACAAATATCCATTATGTGAAAACTTCTGTTTCCCTTTCTTACTTGATATATTTTCAGACATTTATGCTATTAAGGGCAACAACACATTTTAATTTTGAATTAATTCTTTTGCATGAATCTGAAGTTAAATAAGTTAAATAAGGTAAGGATAAATATACCACATAGGCATGGTGTCCATAGGCATAATGTCTAGTAGGCAAACTGTCCAGTAGGCAAACTGTCCAGTAGGCAAACTGTCCAGTAGGCAAACTGTCCGGCCACGGAATCTCCCTCCCTCTAGCGTCACCCCTCGCATCACCCTTTGTCTCAGTCCCGCTACCGCGTTAAGTTCAGTGAAGTTGTGTTGAATTGTTTTTGTCGTATTTTGCCATTGTTTTTTTGCCATTACCCTTAGACAACAGTATGGCACCAAAACGTAAAGCATCTGCAAGTGACAGTGAAGAGAAGAAAAGTCGTAAGGTTATGACATTAGCCAAAAAAATAAAGATTCTAGATAAGTTGCGTGGTGTATGAGCATAACATCACTTGGTTGCGAGTATCACGTGAATGAGTCTATCATATACAGTATACACTATCCGAAAGAGTGAAGAAAAGATGCGTGCTATTTTCATTTAACATATTTTTATTTATCATCCTTAACTATTAAAAAAAAAACCACCTTCATTTTTTTCCATTTCCTTTCAAAATATGAAAAAAAATAAAAAAAATAAAAATAAAAAATGAATGGGGGAGAAGGAGGGGTAATGGGGGGAGGGGGGTAATGGGGGAGAGGGGGAATGAGGGGAATGGGGAGGGTGCTGCAACAAGGTGGTGGAAGTTAGCCCCCAAAGTTGCATAAAGGAGGGTGAGGGGTTTTTGGGGGGGAGAGGGAGAATAACCTCCCCCTAAAGGGGTAACCCTAATGTGCCCTCGCCGTAGGCGAGTTTGCGAAGCAGAAAACAACTTCATTGCGTAGTTGCTGACTGTAAAAGGGATATTATCGGATTTAGAACCTTTGGTAATTCCTCTATAAAAAGTTGTATTATAAACCACAACTATTTTTTTTTATTTCTAAGTTTATTCGCTTTCACCGTCAACAATTAGAGAGTATAAACTCTCTCTCTCTCTCTCTCTCTCTCTCTGCTAAGAATAACCTAAGGAAAATAAAACCCGCGAAAGGAAATTATATATTTATTTGAAATCTCGAAATGTCTTGAAATTTCAGCAGGAAAACGCCTGTCCTTCTTTTTGGAGTCAGAGAAGGACTGGAAGGAAAGAAGCAAATCAGGAAAATTCTTCTCATTTGCTTATTCTTTTCTTCGATTCCGTTATTTGGAAAAGGAGAGTCGATTTTCGGTGAAAATGTCAACAATTCAAATAAATATTTAATTTTATTTAATGGGTTGCATTTCCCTCTCGCTCTCTCTCTCACACACACACACACACACACACACACACACACACACATATATATATATATATATATATATATATATATGTGTGTGTGTGTGTGTATATATATATATATATACGCCCTCTCAGAGTCTCAGAGGTCCAGAGAGGCCCGGGCCACTTCCAGCTTTTGAGGCCCATAGCTAAACCCAATTATTAATTTCACTGCAAAACATTATATTCAACCCTGAAAGTTTCTAAATTTGAGGCCCCTCTTAAGCTTGAGGCCCAGGTCAAATGGCCCTCCTAGGGCCCCCCCCTCTGATAGGCCCTGTGTATATATATATATATATATATATACCCCTTGTTAACCTAGTTGCTGTTCCGTGCGTTGGTCTCTCTTCACACGAAGGTCAAGCTGGTGGCCCCGCCTCTAGGTCTGGCTTGGAGGAGGAGCGAGTTGCTTTCTTGCGCTCTCCGCCATACATAGCCAGGTACACCCGGCTCATCTGGTACCGTCCTGAGCCAGGCATCTAGTTTTCTCTTGAAGACTTCAACTTTGACCCCTGTAACGTTTCTGAGGTGTTTTGGAAGCTGGTTAAAAAGTCTGGCCCCCTGACAACCAAGCTATTTTCCTTCAATGTTGAGGAGGTCCCTTGTCGGGCCTTTAATTTGGGAACACTATACATTCTGCCTTTCCTATTTTCCAGTGTTGTTTGAATGGTAATTGTGTTTAGTTTTAGGTTTGGTACCAGTTTTTCGATCATTTCCCATATGTAGATTATGGTGTACCTCTCTCTTCTTCTTTCCAGGGAGTACAGATTTAGTTTACGTAGTCTTTCCCAGTAGTTGAGTTCTTTGCAGCCATCAAATATTGATGCTGTTTTATACGTGTGTGCAAATCCTTTCCCGTCTGACCTATGTAAAAGGAATCACATTGTTTACACCCAATTTTATAGATAATGCCTGAATTATTGGTAGGGCTATTTTTTACTATGATATTTTTCACAATATTGTCATATGAAAATACTACATTAATATCCAAAAGTTTAAGTACATTAGCAATGCCTAAAAAGCCCGGGAAAAATGGAAGTACTAAAATATTTTTTGACAAAGTACGAGTGTTATTATTGACACGATAGAAAGTTCGTTTTGCCTTGTTGAGACAAGATTCCATAAACGCAGATGGATAACACAGATCACTTCCAATACCGTTGATTTTTTCCAATTCGGCATCGATGTATTCCGGCATTATCTATAAAATTGGGTGTAAACAATGTGATTCCTTTTACATAGGTCAGACGGGAAAGGATTTGCACACACGTATAAAACAGCATCAATATTCCGTTAGAACAGGACAGTTGTCCATTGCTCTTTTTGTCCATTTGTCAGAGTTATCCCACTGTATTGATTGGAATAATGCTTCAGTTTTATTTCACTCTAGCAACATTGTTAATAGAAATATTCTTGAGTCTGCCATTATCCAACTTTCAAATAACTTCAATATAAGCAAAGGTCTTTTTCAACTCGATCCTGTTGTTTTGAATTCCTTCAAAACAGATTTAGATAAAAAGGATAGACGCTAAATCTTTGGTAAACTTGTATGCTACTTTATTAACTTTTAATCTTCATTTTATTTTTATATATATCGAAACTTGACTATAAAAGGCAAAGTGTTAAAACCCGGGTAGATTTCCAGTATAAATTTGTATTTTTATAATTCATTTGATCTTGTGCTAAAAATCGATATTTTTCCTTACAAATCTGTATGCCTCTTTGTTAATCCTTTAATTTTTAATTTTAATTTTTACTTCTCTGTTTATTGCATATATATATATATAATTATATATATATATATATATATATATATATATATATATGTGTGTGTGTGTAGATATGTATATATATATATTATGTTTGTGTGTATGTATGTTATTTATTTATTATTTTTTTTTTTCTGTAACCTATATATAGGCCGTAACCTTTTTTGTACTTCAGTGTTCCTGAGGATGTCATTAGACGAAAGCGCTTGAGCACCTTTTAGTGTTTCCTTTCCTTCGTGGTTTTATTCATCATAAATATTTTTCACGTGTTACTTTCGTGAAATAATTTTCATATATATATATATATATGTGTGTGTGTGTAAAAGGCGATAACTGTAGACGTTAATAGAGCATATGTGATAGTGCCACACAAAAAAATAATTCCAATTTTAATCAGTGTTCTTCATCCGACCGTGTAACATGAAACATTTCTGTATGAAAAAAGGGTGCCACATTTTGCGTTCGCTGCACTGCGTGCTTTGTTGAATTCAAAATTAGGGAGCCATTCTTTTAATTATAATACAACGCAGTGGATTATCTTTAATAAAGCAGATATATAGAAGACTAATTTGGTTCATTGTCTTCGCAAATTTAGCTTTAATTAAATATATTCCCAAACCCTTTTTTGCTTTGTTGTTAATAATTAGATTAAATTATTACTGCGCTGATGAAATCTTGAAAGAGTTAGAACGAAATAAAAATTGCAAATGTATAATCTTGATACATTATCTAAACTCATTTCTCATCATTATGAACCCATTTGAGTATTTGACAATGGAAATTTTTTTGTTACCAACATATTTATATTATTAATGTTAAAATAGAAGTCTAGATAAACAGTTAAAAACGTATGTATTTGCGGATCAGAGAAGCAACCCGCGAGCATATTATTATATATATTTGTGTGAAATCTAGAGAACGCAATATTGCAAACGTTTTACGTAAGTCATGCGTGTTGAGACACTTTATCTACATGCATACAGTTCTATACAAATCATACTTTACATCTGTATAAATGTATAATCATAAACGTTATAACTGTAAAACAACAACAACAACAACAACAACATTCTCATTGAAAGAAGGGTAACATCCTTCGTTAATATATATTGTTTCAGACTTTATGCAAGTGAACTACAATGAAACTAAATCCAGTGATCTTCTCTGATGTAATATTTATTATTTCTCCACACTTGTAAATGAAGGAACTCATAGTCGGGTCTTTACAACATTTCACTGCCGCAACATCTCTTACTCTTGCTGCAAATTACGAGGCTTGATCACAACGCTTGAATAACAGCGAGGTGCAGTAACTACTATACGTAAGGTCAAAACGCTTAATTCCGTTTGTGCAAGAATGATTTGGTCTACGATATTGGCAATCTTAATTATAATGGTAATGAATAATTCAGAATTCGCTTCGAGCTTAAATTAAAGCGGATATATATTGAATATTCATGAATACAAGCGAGTACAACTGAGTAAATCCATGTTAAACGGCATGCAGTTATTCAATTACAAACCAAGTTAACCGTTACCGACGCAATTCCTCAAGCCTTTTTTTCGTGCAAATATTACAAAAAAACTCAAATCTTAATAATAAATTTTTATGAATGAAAATAAGAGAGAACATATAATATTCATAAACATTGCACGAGTACCAATGCACACCGATGCACTTTTGTTATGAACAATAACTCATTTCAGTTTCCAGAAGAATTTCGTCTCAATGACCTTTCCTTTTAATTAAAAAATATCCGAGAAAAAATTATTCCTTTTTGAATATTTGTTCAGTTAATCCTAATCATCATATTTGATTTTCTATTTTATCTTAAGTTTAACGTTCCATTTAATTTTTCATTTAAATTTTCTCTCTCTCTCTCTCTCTCTCTCTCTCTCTATATATATATATATATATATATATATATATATATAAACACGTAAAATCTCCAAAGGTTAAAAGAGATAAAAACACTGAAAACCGCCAAGCTTTTCGAGAGAACTTGTTTTCTTCATTCAGGCGGCAAGACTAAAACTGACAGCGACAGTCAAAATTAAAAAAAAATAAAATAAAGGCTAAAAACGTTATACTTCAGGCAGCTATATTGGCGAAACTGTTGATTTCAAAAGACGCCAATATCAATATAAATATAGTTTAAATACCCCCAACGAAAATTCGGCCCTCTACATGCATCATTTAATTAGTGAACATAACATTGGTATTAATAAAGCTCATTTATTTTCAGACATTAATAATAATGATAAACGAAAATTTGTTGAATCTTTTATAATAAAAAATACAACCAATTTTAATATAAAACACGAAAGTTTTTCACTCGATCTTATGACCAACTTCTGGACTTTAAAAATCTCCCACTTTTCGGGACATTTTACGTCACTTTGAACTGCCTGAAGCGTGACTTTATTTTTTCAAATTTTTACTCCAGCTGTCAATTTTAGTCTTGCCGCCTGAAAGAAGAGAGCAAGTTCTTTCGAAAAACTTCTCGATTTTTAGTTTTATGTGTTTTATCTAATTTTTACACGGTCACTATTTTTTATAGTGACCAAATATATGTATATATATATATATATATATATATATATATATATATATATATTTGGAACGATTTCAGTTCAGCATGTTTTTTTTAAATGGTTTCAGTAATGTTGATTTTTAAATAAAACACGCATTTATTTTTTTCCCATGTTTGTTACATACAAAACATTTGTTTATAGTGAATTTGCAGTTCAAGAAATATCCACTAGATGGCGCTGCGAAATTCTATTCATTTCCCTTCTTCATACACACACACACATATATATATGCCTTGGTGGTGTAGTGGTTAGCGTCGCTGACTACGAATCCATCGGCCCCGGGATAGAGACCCGGTGACGGCAGGCGGCGCACAGCAAATGCCAGCTCTTCATCCGTCCACACAATAAAGAAATTGGTTGGTAGGTAAATGGATACCCGGGGTAGCCTAGTGATTAAGACGCTGGGCTGCTGGTGTGGCGTGGTTCGGATTTCACATTAAACTATGGGTCTAAGGTGGAGTGACAAGCTTAACCTTCGTCAGAATGAACAATTCGGGCGGAAGGAAAACCAAGGTTTTATATATATATATATATATATATATATATATATATATATATATATATATGTTGATTTTTTAAATATTTGACACTTTTTAAAGTTTATATTTTTTTCATTAACTGAAATAAAAGTATGAAACATTTACTGTACCTTCTCTACACATGGGGAATTAGTTAGTTCCTTAGTGCAAAACATGCTCGATATGATATCTTCTCGGCTCATTAACTCTTTGCACACAAACAATAAAATTTTGTTTGTTCTGGACAGAGTATTTGCTGAAATCCGAGAAATTTCTTGTTTGATTGTTGCTTTTAATTCTTGTGTGTGAATTCTGTTTAAACAACTCCACAGATAAAAGTCACAGGGTTTTGATCTGGTGATGTTGGTAGCCATAATATTCCTTCGTCATAAACCGCAGGAAATCTTTTGGACAGGACTCTTCCGTCTGAAGTATTGAGTTAGTACCGTGACCTGATAATACACCACATAGAGCATGTTTTGTACTTGGGAATTAATTCCCCGTGTGTAGAGAAGGTACAGTAAGAATTTCACGTTTTTATTTCAGTTAATAAAAAAAATACAAACCCTTTGAAATTTTGAATTGTCAAATGTTTAAAAAATCAAGATTTTGGCTTCCAACTTTTGTGGTTTCTCCTTTTTTCCATGTTGATTACTTTAAATTATTTGTTTCGTTCCTACCATTTTGTTTTTGCACTAAAAACCAGTTTTGACCAAGGTTAAATCATTTTCGTCATATTACCCAATACTATTTTGTAGCGCGAGAGCGTTTGATACATTTCTTTGCAGAAATGACAGAAAAATTTCATTATTACAGTTTCGATAGAAACCTTTTTCTTCGTCTCTTAGTAGAGACAGCAAAGAGAAAAGATAAACTATGAATTTATTTATTTTAATTTTAATTTTTTTTATTTACTTTTCATTATTTCTTATATTATCTTACAATTCTTTATTTGTGAACGAACTGATTTGGATCTTGTTTTTCGCCTTCGTCGATAAGAGATTTTTTTATTTGCGGTTCAAATTTAACTCAAAGTCGTTTCAATAACTATTTATTCTGAAATAAAAACAATAAATATTTCAAAAGTGAAATTTTAACTCTTGTGTGCTATTTTGCAGAGATTTAAACTTTTAGGCAAAGGGATAGTTAGTTGTTCCATTTTATATCCTTTGTCCAACAGGGCAAAGGTAAAGGGTAAGTTGACCTCTATATCTTCAGTAATAAGAAAGTTTGTTCTAAAAAATAACCATTTTATCTATATCCAATTTGAAGCAGAAGATCGAAAACAAAAACAAAAAACACATTCCCTCCGATACCTTAATAATATGTCGGTAGAGCTCATTAGTTGTTCTTTTCATCCTCGTTTGATATTCATTGACCATTATGCCACAAAAAATTCTGATTGGGTTTAAGTTGCATTTTCTGATTGGCCAGTCGAGATCATTTAAAGACTGTTCTCGAAAAAACTGCTGAACTCTTCTTGGTGTATGAACTCAGCATGTCATGTATAAATATTATTCGTCCCCGATATGACAGTGTTATGGTTCTGACTGATGGCAGCACCACTTCAAAGATCTCGGTGTGCTGATCTAATGTAAATTTTGCTGCCATCCCCATCATTTTTCTGACTCCAAAGATACTCATCCGAGCCAAAGTATTGGCAGACACGTGTCCACTTCTCGGTTTAACAAGAATGGTTCGTCTGAAGTGTTGGATGTTATTAGTTAGCCAATAATGAACTCTGCCGTAACCTGTTAGGCAGGAGTTCTTCTCATCAGAGAAAATAACTCTGCTCCAAATATTTATTTCATCATTAGGTGGTATTGGGCAAAGTTTAACACTTTCACCCCAATTTTGTACATGCAATAACGGCCGTCAATACATTTTTTGATGTACGCTCGTATTTCCTGGTGATGAAGGGGTTAACCGAACTTGTGTGTGTATTTCCGTTAAAATTTCTTTGCATGCCAGAACTCGAATTCCAGAGTCGTGTAAATCGCCGAATCTTTCTTGAACTAATTGGCAAATTAAAGTTGTCTTTGATTCCAGCCTCGTTGGTAAAAGGGTCGCTCCTTACTTCATCCGTTTTTGCGTTCGTTTCCCTTTTAACGCCCGTCCTATGTCAATTTTGAAGATTCCCTTCAGCCTCCCACCACCAAAGCCATCGATACGCATTTGACCTTTGCGCTTCTAATTCTCGGCTAATTTCCGAAACCGATTTTCCTACTTCCCTTATGTCATTCATTTGATCCCTTGAGAAATCATTTCACGATGGTAAGCATTCATACCCGCAGATACTAATAAAAGTTTGCGATACCGTTAATATAAAAATTAATTTCATTACCTAAATATGAAAATAAACAAATATTTATTAAAGGATCGATAAATACGTGACTCGGCAGCAGTTTCGTGTTTTACTCAAAAAAGAAAAAAAAAAGAAAATGCACGAACAGTTAAGAGATAATTAAATATCTAAAACGTAACATTTACATAACAGATTTTGTAAATGACTATTCTACTGGGTGATTCACTCGCTGGTAGCCCCAGAGTATCGCTAATATACAGGGTGGGCGGAAAGTAGCTCCCTATTTTGGATTGGTAAAAAAATACGTATATTATCCATTTATTTCAGAAGAAATAATATGAAAAGTTAGGCATACATGGTAGGTTTTCTCTAAAATTCAATGTGGGCTTCAACTCTTTCCACCAGCTTCTGGAGCCGCCCAGGAATGGCGTCCACTTACTTTAGCAGGAACTCCGGCGGGATGGAGGACATGACTTCCCGAATTCGGTCCTCCAGTTCTTCCAATGTCCTCGGTTTGGTGTGGTAGACTTCTTCCTTTACCCACCCCAAAGAAAGAAGTCGCACGGTGTCAAGTCGGGGCTCCTGGCTGGCCATTGATGTGGACCACGACGACCCATCCAACGCCCAGGGAAGTGGGCATCCAGCCACTCACGGACAACAAGAGCGAAGTGCGGAGGGGCGCCATCTTGCATAAATATCAGATCGTCGATGTTCTCCCATGTGCTGACAACCGGCCAGACCTCGTTTCGCAACATAGCAAGGTACCGCTCAGCATTCATGGTGTTGCGCAGAAGGAACGGGCCCACAACCTGATCTGAGGTCATACCACACCACACCGTTACACTGAACCGATTCTGCCGTTTTTCAGCGGTAACCGTGCGACTTCTTTCTTTGGGGGTGGGTAAAGGAAGAAGTCTACCGCACCAAACCGAGGACATTGGAAGAACTGGAGGACCGAATTCGGGAAGTCATGTCCTCCATCCCGCCGGAGTTCCTGCTAAAGTCAGTGGACGCCATTCCTGGGCGGCTCCAGAAGCTGGTGGAAAGAGTTGGAGCCCACATTGAATTTTAAAGAAAACCTACCATGTATGCCTACCTTTTCATATTATTTCTTCTGAAATAAATGGATAATATACGTATTTTTTTACCAATCCAAAATAGGGAGTTACTTTCCGCCCACCCTGTATACTCTGGGGCTACCAGCGAGTGAATCACCATGTATATTAAATGAATGAGGAGGATAATTATGTAAAATAATTATATTCCGTGACCGAACAGAAAATAATTCAACGTTGAAATTTCGTTTCCATTTTCATGACAAAAATTGAAAAGAAATTTAATTTCCATTTCAGGATATTACAATTATGTCGATTTATAGGTTTGTTAAAAGTAGTTAAACTTTTTGATATAGTTTAATTTTGCTCTCTATGACTTTATAACAACAGAAACTAAACTTAATTCTTGATGTCAAATGTAAAACCATAAAAAATATCATAGTTTGGATCACCTGAAGATCAGGGCCCCCAGCCTTCTCTAGTTAGCCTTATAAGGCTAACTAACGAAAATATCACGACCTAACCTAACCAATCGTTAGGTCAACTGTACGCCCTTGACGACTGATTAGGTTAGGTCGTGATATTTTCGTTAGTTAGCCTTATAAAGCTAACTAAAGAAGGCTGGGGGCCCTGATCTTCAGGTGATCCAATAGTTTTTTTCACTCGTGTGTATTTCCCTTAAATCAAATACCATTTGTTTGCCATTTAAACCGTATTATATTACTATTATTACCATTTCATTACTGTTCTTATCATATTACTAAATATAAGTGGACTGAACGTACCTCAGTATCCTCATTAAAACCGCAATTTAACAAAGTAACACGGTAAAGAAAGTTATTCGAGAACCTGAAACATAACTGGTTTCCTGAGAAGGCTTTGTTTCATACGATAGAAATAAGAACTCATAATTACGTACCTTCAACACGCTGCAAGCGGTTGAAATTACGCCTAATTCCTCTTATATCAAATAAGCTAATTACTGCGCAATGTTATTATTTTTAAATTTTAGTATTTTAAATATTTAATCTACCTCTAACTTCCATTCGGGAAAAAAGTGTCAAATGCTTTTCGAAAAGCTTTATAACTTTCTGGAAAATAATTAGAGAGTTCATCGGAAAAGGAATATGAACTCAACCGAATTCACCAATAATAATTAGAGTTTGAGGTATAAACATAAAAGCACATTGCTTGCAATGAAATAAATTTCTAATAGGCAAACAGTTTGAAGAGATATGAAAATAAACTACAGTTCGTTTAAATATCAAAAGTTGGTTGGGTGGTTGATCCATTTTACATCATTCATCCAACAGAGAACACAGAAACGAAAATATCTAAAGTCAGTGAATATCTTAACTATTTCATCCGGCATTCGTGTCGAATGAAATGAACGGAATTGAAATACATTGGAAGTTTTGGAGCGCCATCTAACCGATCTCTTTTGAACTCCTACCTCACTCTCAACAAATGCTTCCTATCGAAGAGCTCTAGTGAATATAAATGTCTGTTTTAGTTGAACATCACACAGTACTTTATTACGATTCACGAAACAAATAAAGGATCTTGTAGGTTATAACCAATCATTTACTTCATTTTTTCATATAATACAACAACCCACAAGATCCGGTTTTTCTTACGTAGATTTTAAATCTGAATCTATTTTCTTCTATGGTATTTCTTGTGCAAATTGATATTAACGGAGATATAAGCAATTTTTGGATCGATTAAAATCGATTGAAATAGTATGGTGGTAATTATTCGTTTTACCCTTGCGGTCGATTTTGATATGAGAATAGGTTTTAATGGTGTATTTTGGTGTGTTTTATTCAAATATGACCTTCATTTCTTGTGCAAATGAATTATTGAACGTCCGGTTAGGTTACTTGAATGCCCGGTTAGGTCAACTGTACGCCCTTGATGATTGGTTAGGTTGTCATGATATTTTTGTTAGTTGGGTTAAGTCGTGATATTTTCATTAAAACTAACGAAAATATCACGACAACCTAACCAATCATCAAGGGCGTACAGTTGACCTAACCGGGCATTCAATTAACCTAACTAGACATTCAATAATCCATTTGCACAAGAAATGAAGGTCAGATTTGAATAAAACACACCAAAATACACCATTGAAACCTATTCTCATATCAAAATCGACCCGCAAGGGTAAAACGAATAATTACCACCATACTATTTCAATCGATTTTAATCGACCCAAAAATTGCTTATATCTCCGTTAATATCAATTTGCACAAGAAATACCATAGAAGAAAATAGATTTAGATTTAAATTCTACTTAAAAAAACCCACATCTTGTGGGTTGTTGTATTATATGAAAAAATTAAGTAAATGATGGATTATGACTAAGGTAACCAGAGTCCCGATTTTCGGCGGGAGAGTTGCTGAAATTAACTTTGAAATATCTGCTTACGATGCCACCAAAACGTATTTTTTTAGTATTGCAATTTCAAAATTTTCTCAACCACGGTAGGGGGACACCCCCTCCCCCCACTGGACCCATCAGTGGGATCGTTCAGGATCTGTCCAGCTTTTAACTTAAACAAATCTGGTCACTTTAGTTATGACCCACAAGATCTTAAACCTTTTACTTTGTTTGATTTTTTGGTATTTTAGCTTTAATCATAACCGATTGGGACCTATGGGCCACCATATATATATATATATATATATATACACACGAAGTGAAATGAAAAATGAAATTATTCCTTAATTTAGGACAGAAAAAAACGTATAAGAATCATGATTAGCCGCGGGCAAATATTGAAAGAAGAACGAACATTCATTCGTTGATATCTTTTAATTAAAAGGAAAGAGCGTTGAAACAAAATTCTTCTAAATGTAAAATTAGACGTTCTTAATGTAAACGAACATAATGGCTATAAACATTGCGGGTTCGTTCCTACTATTTTCAATCATGAAAACTTAGTAGTTGTTTTTTTTATTGGGGTTGTTTTTAACCTCCTTCGCAATATCTAAGTTCATATGACGGAGGGGACCTACAGCTTTACGTGGGATCCGAACCACGGTTCGCTACGGCTACATAATCTGGGCACGAAGGACGGTCTCCCATCCAACTACTACCCAGACCCAATGTCGCTTAACTTCGCTGATCTCCGGGAAGCGGTGTTACGACATTGGCCACGACGTAGCCCTGAAAATTTAGTGTTACAATTTATATCTGAGTTGCCACTTAATGTATTTTTCATAATATTTACAAAAATTGCTCGAGAAATTGTGTCGGCAACTGTACATATATGTTTACTTATTTATTTTTCAGTAGATGCATTTTCCTATACAAGCCCGAAAAAGGATCTACGTTTTATTCGGCCAAATAATTTGCATGTTCTAAAGTGAGGAGGTGAATTTAAATATTTATACGGTGTTCCCTTGTCTTCTTTCATTCATTTTGCAATGAACAAGCGCGTGGAAGTACGGAAGGCATGACTGTGATTTTGTATGGTTATCAAATATAGGGTTACCAGACGTCCGTCAAAAGGAGGACATGTTCTCCTTTTCAATCTCGTGTCCTCTGTCCGGCTTTTTATTTGGATATGATCCAGACTTAAAAATGAGCTTCCCACAAGCTCAAACGATCCAATTAATACCTGACATGTCCTCCTCTTGCCGGACGTCTGGTAACCTTACCTAAATACCTTAATAAAATTTACCTTCATTGTAAACGCCAAAGTTACTCGTAAAATATGGAAGAGTGAAAAAAACAACAATACAATTACTCTAATTTAATCGGCGACCTCCAAACTATATTTACATTTGGAAAATTTTACTATGTTGGAGTAAACAAAATTACCAAATTTTGGATCACCTGAAGATCAGAGCCCCCAGCCTTCTTTAGTTAGCCTTATAAGGCTAACTAACGAAAATATCACGACCTAACCTAACCAATCGTTAGGCCAACTGTACACCCTTGACGATTGGTTAGGTTAGGTCGTGATATTTTCGTTAGTTAGCCTTATAAAGCTAACTAAAGAAGGCTGGGGCCCTGATCTTCAGGTGATCCAAAATTTTTCGTAACTGTACATTAGACTTGAAGTTAATTTACATTATTTACATTATTTACATTATAACTTAAATAAAATTTACATTATAAATATAAAAAATCAATTGCATCGTAAGTTTTTATAGAATGAATGACACAATAGGGAAAATATTAAACTTAGCTTTATTTGTTAGTTATATATTTCACCAAAATGTTGATTCCAGCTTCATTGTGAGCTTATGTATGCACGAAAGGTCTCAGTTGAACGGAAATGATATGCAAATAATAGTATTGTGCTTACTGTAGCTTCTTTTTATGGGCTCGAAAATCACCATTTTTTTCTCTTTATTTCCATCACAAATTTCAGAGAAAATTTCACCGAACGGAAGTTTATAGAAGGAAAATTTCAAACCATTTTCTAATCAATAAAAGAACATTAATGGTTTTAAGGGTTACAGATGAAGTAAAAGCGCACTGTCACATCTTGAAAAGCTTGCAAATGACAAGCGAGCTTAATTCAAACGGAATTTTAAAGTGTTATTAATTATTATTATTAGTATCTTCTAATTTTCAGAAATTAAGTGAAATTTCCAGGGAAATTTCACACATATACACAACGAACAAATATATAACCTTGGTTTTTCTTCCGCCGAATTGTTCATTCTGACGAAAGTCAAGCTTGTCACTCCACTTTAGACCTACAGTTTAACGTGAAATCCGAACCACGCCCCACCAGCAGCCCAGCGTCTTAACCACTAGGCTACCCAGGGTACTCATTTATCTACCAACCAATTTCTTTATTGTGTGGAAGGATGAAGAGCTGGGTTTTGCTGCGCGCCGGCTGCCGTCACCGGGGTCTCGATCCCGAGGCCGATAGATTCGTAGTCAGTGACGCTAACCACTACACCACCGAGTGTGTGTATATATATATTTATATATATACTGAATATATAAAGACAAGTTTCGTATGCGTTTAGAATTTAACTTAAGAACCCAAATAATATATTAAAATAATATATTAAAACAAAGTTATCATGTTAAAACATTAAAAACAAAACCACAATTTACTTAAATTGACGACTAACAGACTATTTAACGGATCACCTGAAGATCAGGGCCCCCAGCCTTCTTTAGTTAGCCTTATAAGGCTAAGTAACGAAAATATCACGACTTAACCTAACCAATCGTCAAGGGCGTACAGTTGATCTAACGATTGGTTAGGTTAAGTCGTAATATTTTCGTTAGTTAGCCTTATAAGGCTAACTAACGTAGGCTGTGGGCCCTGATCTTCAGATGATCCTATTTAACTCTTTAATTAGAATATTAACTACAAGAACGACTGTGATTGTGTTTGGCGTTTACAATTAAAATAAATTTCATTAAATTATTAGGTAACCAAAGTTATTCGTAAAATATAAAATAGTGAAACATGAATGTTGTTTACAATATTGTTCACTTTACCCCACAATATATGATAGTAACTTAAGGGGTGCAGTTAACCAGTAAAGACAGTCCTTAGGAGGTGTTTTACATGTATTTTTTTTCGTTCAGTGTAAGTATGTATTGCAAATTTTATCTTTCTTGGTATTATATATAGTCCAGGCAATTTGTAGTTAGACCTGGGCAAAATTGCTTCAGAAGCTTTCTAAACTGTTGCCAGCTCAGGAACCATTGCCGAATAACATATCCAAAATCCGACAAAATTGGACCCCGGGAACACACCCAAAAATGAAATTCAAAATGGCGGACTGGATGTTTCCTACGAAAAAAAAAATATATATAATTTACGCTTTTATTTATAGAGATACATTTGATGCTTTTTCTTTCAGTTGTAATGTTTTAAATAATTCAACAATATACAACACAACCAGTTATTACGCAAATATAATGTCATATAGCTTTTTACAGATTTTTATAATCAATAATTAATACAACAATTATTTTTTTCAAAGTTTCAAGTTATGTTCATTACAGAAGAAGTGATACCTGGTCACAAACATACAGAAATTAATCCTCTTCATCACTATCATCGGATAGATTACCGGTACTTGGGTTGTTATCGCAACCACTGATTTGGCACTCGCCACAAGCGGCTGAACAGGGCATTCCATTACGCTTGCATCCACATCTTGAAGTAGCACATTTCGTCTTGCAGGAGCAGCGGATCATGTTGAGTACATAATTTGGAGCTGGTGGCTTGTCGCAGGCTGTAGGGTAGTAGGAGTTATTCTTTACATACCAACCCCACTGTTCTGCATCGATCTTCTCTTCTGTAGACTTCCAGATTAGTATTTGAAAGTATGTGCGAAAGCTGTGGTACTTTGTAGACGCATCGGTAGGTGGCAAACGTTCGGGTGTAACAAAAGATTTAGCTGTAGCTACCTTTTCAACTAACATTCGATGACGTAGTGCGTTAGTGGATTCAAGTGTTTTGCAGCCATACAACAGAAGCATTGCCTTTCTTCCAGCGGCTTCAATGTCAGAGTGTTGGCAACAATCAGAACAGAATGTATTTGCAACTGAACGGAGTTCAGCCACCTTCATCAGTGTGTCGAATGCTTTGGCTTTACCGATCGAAAAAATTCTGGATGTGCTATCACAGCCCGTGAAAGCATGCACAAACAGAAGATACTTGCAGATGTCATTGCCTAACAATGATTGAATGCTGAGAATATCATACACAGGATTAGGAGATGGTCCCCGTCTTATATCGCTGCGATAGTACAACTTGAAACCACTGTCCTTGGCATGGTACAGAAGGAGAATCAGCAAGTCGGTGTCTTCCCCTATTACTGTTGTAGTTGCATTTTCTGATGAGGAAACTGCTGCACGAACGATGTCCACATCAGCATCCCCATCTGCGTTGTGAACAGTACACCCGTGCTTCTTCAACATCTCACTTACGAGGGAAATAAATGCTTGCTTGTTGTTTTCATTAGCCAAGAAGTGTTCCTTCTGGCCAACAAACTTCATGCTTGGACTGAGATTCACATTTCTGCTTGTCTTGGTGCTGCGTCTTCTGTGGGTCATGTCCTTGATCGTAGGAGAGCTGCTGTAGCCATCAAAAACAATGATTGCTTTTCCATATGTTTTCAGAGTGAAATCGGCATATGAGTTGGCGATGCTGTCATATGTTTCATCTTGACGCCAGGAAACACGATGTAGTAGAGATCCACCATCCAATACGTACTGGTCTGTGCACTGAATTTCTTGAACTTCTTCCATGCGTAAAGTGTCAGTGTATTTGATTATTGCATGAGCTAGCTGAGACTTATCGGGTTTCCTCAAGATACTTCGTGATTCGAACAATGCAGGAGGATATGCACACAGTTCGTAACACATGACATCTTCAAGATTCATGTCTCCGCCAGTGGCAACAGTCATCATTCTCTGAAACAGTAGTGCAGGATCTACTTCTATATCTGAAGCATCAGTGATCACAACGGCAGAAGCAGATCCTAGTGTTTTCACTTTGTCAGATCTTTTGGCAAAATATGTAAAGGCTTGTTTCCCAATCATTTTTACGACAATGTTCGTACCGATTGAATGCAATTGATGAACGTTAACTCCAGGATCAGCAGTTAGCCCTGTTACAATGTTGCAGAGACCCGAGGTAGAATGGAATGGGGATAAGGATTCCAGACGTTCAAGTACTTTCTTCATGTCATTACTGTCCCTGATTTGTCTACTTCCCCTCATTTCCTTGTGCTGTTCACTACTTTCCAACAAAACTCTGGTGTATTCCTGCATTGCTAAGTTATAAGTGGAACACAGAGGCATAGAAAAGAGCCACGTTGTCCTTTGGATGTCTGTAAATCCACTTCCGCGTGTCAGTCCGCCTCTGCTTTTCAGGGAACGCATTAGTACTTGTTCTATCACCAGGTCTGTGCCGAGTCCGGCCCATAATCTGTCGCTTCTTCTTACCACAAACTTACCTTCCTTGAACATTTTGTTAACGGCTGGATTTTCAGAAGGCAAACTTAACATTTTCTGCAGGTACAGGTATATCGATTTCAGGTATTGTGATGTCCGGCTGCTGCAATTATGGGGATGGTCTCCAGCATAGCTTGCAAGTGCAAATCCCACGAGCCGGTTCTGTCTGCTGTTATCAAGGAACGTGCAATGTTGATCATTCGCTGATATTCCAACTAGAGTTGACTTGTTTGCGAAGTAGATTGTAGGTCAGTTTTCTTCGCATCCAAAGTGGTAGCAATCTGAGACAATGCATTCGAAGATTCCACATCCTCAACTGATTGTTTGGCGGTCATAACATCGTCGAGCAGGTCACAAGCTTCCTTATGGAGGTCATGAGGAGTTCCATCTTCATTACGAGGGAAAACGTCTGCGACTAGTAAGGTACTAAGAGCTGCATCTACTATCATATGACCACGTATCGCTCTTGAAACAGCTTTTCCAGACATCATGTGTTGCACGGCATTTGGTCCGTATATTTCTTGAAGTACTTCAGACAATCCTGAACCATTCATAAGAGTACCGACTGCTCCCAAAAGATTCATCAGAGTGTGAAATGATCCCAGCATTAAAACAATGTCCTGCAGGTCTCTCTGTTCATTGATGATTTGGGAAGCTTTCCAGAACAAAGGCTGATCAAAGGTAATAATGCATGGGACTTTTTGATCGCGTGCTATCTTGCTCAAATATAGTAATGTCGAAAATATGCAGGTCATGTCAGTTGGCGACATATCTATGATGGGAAGGAACGTGATCGACGCCACACCTGGATGTGAGACACTTGATCCACCGTGAATTGCCTGCATTGTTCCGGACCAACTTGGACCTGATCTTTCTGCTGAAGATATCTGCCAGAGAAGACTAAGTCGACTTATGGTGGCAGTGGGTACTGGAAGTTCGCGGAATGAGATGTCCCTCAACATGCTTCTCGCGTGTCTATATTCCCTAATGTCAACGGTTGCAATCTTCTTAATGTCATTGTCACCAACATTACGCCTGTGAATAGAGGGGTGGATCTTGATCTTCGGAGTTATTGCGGCAATCATACCCATTCCATGAAAGGTATTCTTCCCATCCAAAGTGCAGACATCATGATCGACGTTATCTGCTGCTAGAAGGACTGCAGTGTTTTCATCAACAGTAAAAGAGCCAGACCCACTTGCCAGCGCCGCGTTTCTTTCGAATCTTGTTACTTCTGCATACGACGAACAGTAACCCAGCTGATGGAGAACGTCAATAAGGTACCTTGACCTAAAGTTGTGGTGTAGCTGAACCGACAAACCGATCTGTAGTGGACATAGTAATCCTCTAGGACGGGTTGCTTGCATAATGCTCTGCCCAATTGCACCTATTGTTCTTGAAGCATCCTGTCCCGCAAATGCTTTTGATAATAGCAATTTCAGACTGTTGGGAATGTAATCAAGAGCACTTTCTGCAGTGATGTCATTTGGAGATGGATACACATCTTTTCTAGGCGAGTCGACAGACTTGATATCACTTCTGATTATTTTTGCAGCATCTTCTACTAGGTAAATCTTCTGTAGCTCTATATCTATATCACATTCTTTCGACTTTTTGTGATAATCTATAAGAATTTCATTAGCTGTCTCTCGTAGTGTTACTACATCTGCCTTCCCACTTTCACCTGATATTATGATCTTGTCTCCGTAACGTTCTAAAAGCTTTCTCTTCATGTGCCTGCGTTCGTAGACAGAGCTCTGACTTCCTTGAAGATATTCCTCCATTTTGGAAATTAGGTCTCCAATCAACAGTTGTTCATCATCATTCTCTTCCAGGTAAGCACAGGTCTGAAGGAATGCTTGGTGTTGCTCTTCATTAGTTGGTCTCCCTTTCTTCGAATCATGATCGTCGGAGGAGTATGCGCGAGGAATGTTTTTTCCACTTCAAAAATTTACGCTGCAGGTGTGATGGTAGACACAATCTGCAGCAGGAAGATCACGAAGATAATACTCCAGACGGCCTTTTACATTAAACGACCATTCATCGCAGCGGCTTTCACAGCACCTTTTTATGGTTTCGGAGAACTCTGTAGTTCTTATTTTGACATGCTCTGATTTTGGTTTGTGTTTGGAAAAAAAGTCCACAAAGGTATCACAAAACAAACAGTGAGTAGCACTGGAAAATGCGTATTCATGAAAACGAGCACTTTTCCTTGGTATTGCCTCGGCTGCGGTCTGTCGCTTCTTTATTTCAATGGTCTTTTTATCCGTAAACCTTTTCCTACATACAACGTGAACACTTATTCCAGCTGTTGCAACAACATCGCTTCCACGGCTGCGGCTGGATGCATTTATACCATCTGCTCCTTTTTGCGAGATGTGAACCACTTCCTGTCCGCTGTCCAATTTCTCCTTACAAATCACGCACAATTCTTCAGGGGTCTGCATTCTTGAAGGCGGACGCACACCGAGTCAGCCGTACACCGAGTCAGTCTGAAACAGAAAACACAAATTAATAAACTGTGTTGCAGTATTTAAAAGGAGTACATAATAACAGTTTTAAAGAAAATGACAAGCACAAATACGCAGATTTGATAGTGGGTAGTAGGAATTAAAGAGTTGTATATAATATAAGTTTATAAAGATGTAGCAATGTCCATTCTCACATACACTCCATACAGTATATTTTATTTACATTACGTGACGTCATAGTTTAATACTAGCCGCCTAATACAATTTTTAGTGTCATATAGGTTAATTTAGAAACGAAAATGTGTTTTAAAACATTTTACTGATCAAGAAAAACGTCATAACTCTCTCTACAAAGCGAAATTAAAATTTATTGTATTTCGTAGGAAACTGCCAGTCCGCCATTTTGAATTTCATTTTTGGGGGTGTTCCCGGGGTCCAATTTTGTCGGATTTTGGATATGTTATTCTGCAATGGTTCCTGAGCTGGAAACAGTTTAGAAAGCTTCTGAAGCAATTTTGCCCAGGTTGAAGCTATTTTGCTCTAGATTGCCTGGACTAATAAGAAATATGGATGGCAAGTTATTAGTTATATCATGAAAGTGATCTCCTATTCTTCGTACTATGAAACCTTATGTATCGGAAATTTTGAACTCTTTTGCCAGTTTCAATTCAATTCAATTCAAATGAACTGAATAACCTTTATTGATGAAACAAATACATCCGCTTTACAATTTTTGTTTTTGTTTTAACTAATAATTGTGAAATTAAGTTAGTATTAATAATGCATAATGAATAAGAATTATTAATTATGGTATGTATTAATGTTAAATTATTATTATTATTATTATTATTATAGATATAAAACAAATACAAAGTCATTATTGAAGTTATGATCCTGCCCCAATACTATACAAAGAAACCAATATTAGACACAAGAGATGAACAATAACAAGTAATGTTTTGTTTCTTATGATGAATATCTTTAATAAATAAAATTGTACCACCGTTACGGTGTGATATAGTATAGCTTAGATATATAGTAATGTTTTTAAGCTCCTTTGGTACTTTAATATTTTCAATATTTTTTAAAATACTCGAATGAAAAAAGTAGTTTACTTTACCCAAGTTTACCCTCCTTAATAAAGGTATGTTGCCCTTGTTTTTTATGCGAAGGGACTTTGTGGCCACCCTGTAGGAAATATTACGTATTAACCGCCTCTGTGATTCACAAAGGAATTTCATCAAAGACCTTACATATTTTCTGAAGGATTATCCAACCTCGTTACAAAGTTTACTTCCTACTCGAATACTTTGCTTCACTTTGCTTCCCAAGGTTCACAAACACAATATGCCTCTTAGACCATTCATTTCGAATGTTAATAGCACAACTTACATTCTTGCAAAATGGCTGTTTCGTTGTCTATCTCCAATGAATGGCAACATTTCTAGTTCTCATATTAGAAACTCGGAAGATTTGATCCATAAACTTAGCAGCGTAAATCTAATAATAGAAATAATAATAATAATAATAATAATAATAATAATAATAATAATGATAATAATAATAATAATAATCTTTATTCAGAAACAACACATTACATAATATATACATCACACCCATATAGGTTTACACAATGTTGGCATTAACGTTTAATTTTATATTTTTAGTGACGAGTAGTTTAATTACAGTATTCTTATCTGAATATGCCGTTGGGAAGCATGACAGCTTTTCAGGCAAAAATCTTTGAGATTCATTTCTATTTTTACGAAGGAAAATAAGAAATATAAATAGAATTAGTAAAAAATAAAGTTTCATTTAGTTAATTCTGTCATTATGAATGAAAATTGAGATAATCTTCAAAATAAGAGAAAAGGAAGAGTAAAACAATACGATATGATAATAAAAATAATACTAGAAATACTAGAAAAGAAAATTGGTAAACAATAGGCAAACAGAACATGTTAAAATACTAATAATAGTTAATTTCTATTATTACAAATTAGAAATAATGATACAGTCTTAAAGTTATAAAAATACAGATAAATGAGGCTCATTATAACTATGGCGTAATATAATGGAAACTTTTAACATATAATTTATATAGCTTGTGATTGCACCCAATTTAATATTGTGAATTTTGCATATATAATAATAGATGTTTTTCTTTGTTCAGTAATATTTACAAGTTGCAATATACAGTATATGCATATATACACGCATACATAATAAGAGTTAATAAAGTGTTTCTTTAGTGAGTTGTGAAACTAAATTAATGGTGGTGCTTGTCTGATATTTATAGATACAGCGTTCCAGATATCTGCCCCTTTGCAGGAGAGAGCATTTCCCGCAATTTGCATGGAATAATTTTGTTTATGAATGAAGTCATTGGGAAACCTTGTATTATGATTATGGTTGGTCTGATGGGGGGTAATCGCCATGTGAATGGGCGAAGTATAGTTTCTATTACTAGCAACTTTGTACATACTGATACCGACAGTAAGTTTATACAAGTCATTTAGTTTTAAAATATTTAAATTTCTTAACAGTGAAGAGGTATGAGCTTGCCTCTTATCATTGTTTGAGAGAGTTCGTAAGCATTTTTTATGGATTACTTCTAGCGGATATTGTATATAATTTTTTATACTAGCTCATGCTGTGATTCCATATTGTAAATGTAAATGAATAAATGAGTAATACAGTGAGAAGGGCATTTCGGGGAATTGTTGTTTTTCTTTGTTTGAATATTATGTAGAGAAATCTAGATATTATTGATTTAATATGCTGTATGTGGCTTTTGAAATTTAATTTTTCATCTAACTTGATGCCAAGAGGAGTGTTTCCAAATCATTAATGGGGTGTGCACGATTGCAGTTTTTTTAGTTACAATCATATATGATGATTTTGTCAATTTTAGTAAAAGCTTATTTGCACACATCCATTTATGACGTGATCTAATTGTCTGTTCACTTCGTTCATTAGGAAGTTGATATCTTGGTGTGTAGAAGTGCTTGTTGTATCGTCTGCATACTGAATACAGTTTAATGTTTTTGATCGATAAAAATCATTTACATGGATTAAGAAAAGTAAGGGTCCAAGGATAGATCCTTGTGGAACCCCACTTTTCAATAGAGCATAATCTGATGAAATATCATTTACTTTAATATACTGTTGACGATTAGAGAGCTATGACTTAAACCAATTTAGCATGTTTCCCTTTATGCCAGACGTGTTTAATTTATCTAGTAAGATATCATGAAAGAGCTTATCAAAGGCTTTGAACAGGTCAAGGAAAATTAAAATTGTATTTTTTATAGTTTAGGGTTTTATAGATATTTTCTAATAGCATGTTGATAGCGTCTTCTGTAGTGTGGCCTTTTCTGAACCCAAATTGTATTTTTGCTAGGGTGTCGTATTTAGCTAAGAATTTGATTAGTCTCTTGTATACGATTCTTTCAAATATTTTACTTTAAGTTGGTAAGAGTCATTTAAAAAGTCTAGTTTATGTTACAGAAGTCCGAGTACGTCATGAATTGTGGTAACGAGTTCGAGACAATTGCGAAACGATCCGCAGTACTCCAGGAATTTTGGAGTGTCAGACAATCACTGGTGCGACATGTTGAGGCACGCATTGAAGAAGTAGGAACGAATTTCAAACATTTATTTTAATGAAGCAAATGTATCACAGTGTGTATTTGCATAAAATGTAAAAAAATCTTGAGGAGTTTCATTTTTCTGTCACGTGCTATAGCTCGAAACCTACGGGGTTTCTCGCCCTATGTTTATGTGGTCTTTTTTCCTTACTTTTGTCTCGAGAATACAACCTGCGATTTATGACACATTTATGCATCACCCTGTATATATATATATATATAGACAGACGCTGACGTCAAATGACTATAGTTCTGCGTGCAAATTAAACGTAATAAGTTAATAATAATAATAATAATATATATATATATATATATATATATATATATATATATATATATATATATTGTAATCTGCTTCAGTTTTATTTTAATTTTGTTTAAATATTGCACTTAATTGAATTTGAGATTATGGTTTCAATTGTAGTTTTATTCTTGCTGGAGTACTATTGAAAGTAGTTTTTTACTTAATTAATTATGTACCTATCTGACTACTATTTCACCAGTTTTATGTCGTGTGTTTTACTTTTTATTGTTTCTAATCACTGATGATGGAAGGTTGACTTCTGAAACGTTTAATATTAAATCTTTATAATGTTGATGTGGGCGTTGATTATCTTTTTCATCCTTATATATATATATATATATATATATACATATATATATATATATATATATATATATATATATATATATATATATATATATATATATTATATATATATTATATATGTTATATATATGTTAAACACATACCGTGCATGGAACAAGGAACTCTTCTGGGAAATTACATCCACTATAGTTCGAATAAGTAATGATAAATGACAAATACTATAGTTTTTTTCTTTTTCATGATGGAAAGCCCAACGTGGGCACCGGGTTACTCGCAAAGAGGCCCCAAAATATAGCTTCCCTCACCAGCTATATTTTGGGGCTACTTTCCGAGTAACCCGGTGCCCACGTTGGGCTTTCCATCATGAAAAAGAAACAGCTATAGTATTTGTCATTTATCATTATTCATTCGAATTATAGTGGATGTAATTTCCCAGAAGAGTTCCTTGTTCCATGCTCGGTCTGTGTTTAACATACAAGTTTCTCAGGGGACCATTCTGAGTTTGTGTATGTTAAACGGACGTGTTATGTGCCTTGAAAAATGGACGCTCAATGTCCCGGTTGAGGTTTAAGTTTTGTTTTTTTGCTAAAAATACAATAGTTACCCCTTTTTTTTGATGTATTCAATCCGACGTGAATGCAACGAGTTTCTTGCGTATATTGAGGTTCTGAATGTAGTAGGCTAGGTGTAAGCTGTAAACCCTAGATCCTGTCCCAAAGCTGGATCCTATCTGCTTTGCAGATAGCTGGTGAGGGAAGCTATATTTTGGGGCCTTTTTGCGAGTAACCCGGTGCCCACGTTGGGTTTTCCATCATGAAAAAGGAAAAAACTATAGTATTTGTCATTCATCATTACTTATTCGAACTACAGTGGATGTAATTTCCCAGAAGAGTTCTTTCTTCCATGCACAGTCTGTTTTTAACATATGTTTCTCAGGGGACCATTCTGAGTTTGTGTGTGTGTGTGTGTGTATATATATATATATATACTAGCAGAGATACCCGGCGTTGCCCGGGATGTAAGGGTGTGTCAAAATAAGGTAAAAAGATGAACAAAACTAAATGAACACATAAACACAAAGTTTTGGTAATTGTTTTATTCCTTGAAAACATCAGACATTTTGTAGCACTTCAGTGTAAAACAATGTTACATGTTTTTCCATTGGGTGTCAAAAATAAAGATTGCGAGGTGTTCCAACTTTTTTGGGCCATTGTCACCCATAGCAAAAGTCACACTCAAATGTCAAAATGCAAAAACTTATTCCTTAAACTTATTTTTAAAAAGTTCTCGAAAATAATGATTTTAAGCTTTTTTTGTGTCAAATGCAAAAACTTATTCCTTAACCTTATATTTTAAAAAGTTCTCGAAATTTTGAAACTTTTATGCACACCATTAGATTCCACTTAAATCCCGTGACTTTATGCCGTCATTCAAAACTAAACAAGATTTTAATGTATCATTTACTAAATAAAACTGTCTAGTCTACCTACCTACTGTACCTACCTACCTACCTACTGTCTAGTCTACCTACCTACTGTACCTTCCTACTGTACCTACCTACCTACCTACCTACCTACCTACTGTACCTACCTACTGTACCTACCCATTTACTAAATAAAACTGTCTAATCTACCTACTACTGTACCTACCTACTGTACCTACCTACTGTACCTACTACCTACTGTACCTACCTACCTACTGTACCTACCTACTGTACCTACCTACCTACCTACTGTACCTACCTACTGTACCTACCTACCTACCTACTGTACCTACCTACTGTACCTACCTACCTACCTACTGTACCTACCTACTGTACCTACCTACCTACTGTACCTACCTACTGTACCTACCTACCTACTGTACCTACCTACTATACCTACCTACCTACCTACCTACCTACTGTACCTACCTACCTACTGTACCTACCTACTGTACCTACCTACCTACTGTACCTACCTACTGTACCTACCTACCTACCTACCTACCTACCTACTGTACCTACCTACCTACCTACCTACCTACCTACCTACCTACTGTACCTACCTACTGTGCACACCATTAGATTCCCCGTGAAAAGTTATATCTGATTCACTACCTTAAACACTATTTGGTGCAGCCATATTCATTTCAATAGAGAACAAACAAACAGACAAACAAACAAACTTCCTCTTTTATATATATTTATAGAAGATATATATACACACACACACACACACACACACACACACATATATATATATATATATACAGGGCGTCCCAAAAAAATGTATACATACTTTAACAGCTGATAGCTCAATTGATGTTTCTTTCTTTCCAAGTTAAACCCATTAGAATTAATAATGGCAGTCAGACTAAGCTTTGAACAAAGGAAATTCATTCTAAAATGCTACTGGAAGTGTGAAAACGCAGTTGAAGTGCAAAGACAGTTTAGGAGGGAGTTTCAAACAAATCCACCAACGCGACTTACCATCACTCGAATTAGAGATAAGTTTGAAGCCGATGGAACTGTTCAGAATGTCCACAAGAAGCGTTCCGGAAGACCACGGACATCGTCAAGCCCCACAAAGCAAGAAAGAGTACTGGAAACGTATCACCAAAGTCCAAGAAAATCTGTGCGGCAAGCGAGTCGTGAGGTAGGAATTTCAGAATCGTCTGTCCAACGCATTTTGAAGCGCTGTCAATGGAAAAGTTACATTCCAAGATTAGTCCATGCTATTAATGAAGATGATGATGATCCGGACCGAAGAGTGGAGTATTGCGAGTGGTACTTGGCACGATGTGGATGTGGATTGGACGAAGGGGTTTCGTAGAATACCCTCCGCGTTCACCAGACCTCACACCACTAGACTTTTTTTTATGGGGATACTTAAAAGACAAAGTCTACGCTATAAAACCTGCAACAGTCGCTGAATTGAGAGCAGCCATTGAACGAGAATGCACACAAATACCAAACGAAATGTTTCGTGATGTTTGCGATTCCATTGCTTCGCGTTATCAGCAGTGCCTGGACCAGAACGGACGTCAGTTTGAAAACAGGCGTTGACAAAACAATTAAATAATGTCTGTAGATTCTATTACATTTTGAAAATGAAATGTATTTTAATAAACACTGCCTTTATAAGTATTTAAAGTGTGTATACATTTTTTTGGGACGCCCTGTATATATATATTATATATATATATATATACGCACACACACACACACACACACACCTTTCAACCTTTCAAATGTTCCGTGCGATGATTCTTCATTTCACGAAGGTCAAGCTTGTCGTCCCTCTTCTCGAGTTGGCCTGGTGAAGTAGTGAGTTGGTTTCTTGTACTCTCCACATCACATAGCCAGGTACGCCCGGCTCATCGGGGATTGTTCTGAGCCAGGCGTCTAATCTTCTTTTGAAGATGTCCACCGCAACACCTCTCGTGTTCCTTAGGTCTTTGGGCAGCTGATTAAACAGTCTTGGTCCTCTCACAACAAAACTATTTTCTTTCGGGGTTAAGGATGTTCCCTGTCTAGGTTTTAATTTTGGAACACTACACAGTCTTCCTTTTTTACTTTCCACTGTTGTTTAATATATATATATTATATATATTATATAATAATATAATATATATAATATATATATATTGCTGTGCAAAAGCCTTGAACCAACCATCAACTGATCTGACTTTTTGTCAGTCCTACATCTGTAAATGGAATTTGATACAAAACAATGTTGAATTTGAAAGTAGATAAAGTTATGTAGTTTTGGACGTGTTGTCGTAACTTTAATTATAAAAAATGTTTATGACATATAAAATCTCCATTTCATATTCGCAAAATTCTAATGGCTTCATATTTTTCTTTCGAAAACAAATTTTTTTAGGCAGGAAGGAGAGGTAAAGGGCGAATGCCCGCAAAAAAGAATTCGCACGATTCAAGTTCGGGAATACGAGAGCCAGTTAGGTTGTCACGTACAAATACGCAACATCCACCTTTGGAGTGAAATTGAGTTTAGAGAAAGTAGGAGGGTACGGAAAAAGGGTTACTGTTAGTCGTCCCGGACTCCCGAGTTTCAGTGAGGAAGAGAAGGTGAGGTTTAGTAGAGGAGAGGTGGTGGTGGTCAACAGATTGAAAATTTGAGGAGAGGCCAGGAATGCTGCGGAAGTTTATGAAAAGTGAATCAGGCAGAAGCCCATAATATCTCGAATAGACAGTAGCAAAACCAGCCCCGCTGAAGGGGAATGTCAGGAATGTTAGCGGCTGACCGACTTAGAATTGTTTCAATGTCACCAAAATAATAGCCAAAGTGGAATTGTTCGCGGAAATAGCTCTTCCAGGGTACAATTCGAGAGTTTATTAAGAAATAGAGAAAATTGTTCAGTAATAGAGAGGGAAAGGTGTGATCGAGCCATAAACCCTCTGAACAAGATAAATTGTACTTGAGATTACTTCTTTAAGGGACAGAAGGAATACGAATCCATTCTTCCACTCTACGTAGATCCTTGCGACTAACTATCAAGAAACGTTTCCTGCGCATGCCAACGAACATAAAGAACAGAACCAAAAGAAAAGGAAACAAGTCATTTAACCGATGGATTTAATTTGGAATCTTTGGGTTGAAAAGAAGGGAGTCCGTCGAGAAGAGAGCCGGAAAAGAGTACAAAGATATATAATTAATATGTTTTGAAACATGTTGGTGGGTGCATTGAGGTCTGGGACTGGTTAGAATTTGTTTTAAGATAGAATGCAGCAAGGTAGAAGCAGGTATACATGATGCTATTCTTTTTGAAGAATAATTATACAGGAGGTGCGTGAGTTTATTTTCCAGCATGATAATGTTCCTAAGTGTATAGCCAATGCTGTCAAACTGCACTCGCAACTGAAGAAAGAAAGTGGAGAGTGGAACTTTACTGGAGTGTCCTTCGCGTTGTCCCTCCCTCAAAATTAATGAATCAATATGGTATTATTTAGGTAGAAAGACGAAAAAGCAACCAACATCTACAAACCAACTTTGGAATATCCTTTTTTTATGTTTGGAATAATATTTCACGCCACTTTTGACGAAAATTAAAAGAAAATCTTCAAAAGGCACGAAAGTAGTTTTGAAAAGAAAAGACCACGCGAAATATTAAATATTATATGGTCATATTTTGATACTTTTGTTTATTATGGAATGGGAAATATATTTCTCTGCTTTCAAAGCGTTCTGTCCTATAAATTCCGAAAACCGACGAAGTGCACAAAAAATTAAAAGAATTATGGTTGAGAACTTTTGCACAATAACATATACTATATATATATATATATATATATATATATTATATATATATATATATATATATATATATATACAGTGCCCGCGAAAAGTATCCGATCACTCAAGAAAATACAATATTTTCCCTTGATATTCAGAGACACGTAATTCACTTTCTATTTGTTCTAGCGACATCTGGTAACTTTGAGGTTGCTCGCTGATATGAGAGCTATCCAACGCATTCTCAAATTAGTGTTCTGGTAGCCTTCGTTGCGGGTGGCTGTGTCTCAAATTTGTCAGATTTCACTGTTTGTGTAAATTTCTTGATATTTTTTTTTTTTACAGAAAGTGGTGTAAATAAAATTTATATATAATGTGTGCTAAAAAACAACTTAAGAGTGATTGTCGAGGTGCTATTGTTGCTTTGCATGCATGTGGGAAATCACAGAGACAGATAGCTAAGGAATTAAACATATCCCAAAGTACCGTTAATTTATGGGTTTCACGGGCTAAGAACAATAGTGGCCTAACCACGCCAGTCCCTAAAAAACGATCTGGCAGACCGAGAAAAACAAATTCGCGAACAGACAAACTTATGAAACGTTTAGTATTGAAAAACCCAACAATAACTGCGAAAGAAATAAAATTTAATATGAATAATTTGTTATCTGGTGTTTCTGAACGAACTATCCAGGAGCGGCTCCAAAAAGAACTCGGATTACCATCTCGCCATGCTGCTAAGAAACCGTTCATTAATGAAAAAATGCGTAAAAAACGTGTCGCATTTTGTAAAAAATACATTCATTGGACTGTTGATAACTGGAAGAAGGTTTTATTTAGCGATGAGTCGACATTTTTGACATTCAGAAGTTGTCCAAAAAAGGTTCGCCGGCCTATTGGCTCAAATAGGATGGACCCTAAATACACCTAAAGACAATGAAACACCCTCCAAGTGTGATGGTTTGGGGTTGTTTCGGTTACTATGGGCGTGGAAACTTATATTTTCTTCCGAAGAACACAACTATGAATGGTGCACGGTATTTAGCAATGCTACAGGATAAACTTCCAATGGCAATGGCAATCCAAAGGACAAAAACATACATGCATGATGGTGCACCATGTCACAGGGCCAAAATAGTGACAAAATGGATTACTGACAATAAATTTGATATTTTGGATTGGCCTGGTAATAGTCCAGATCTCAATCCGATAGAAAATCTGTGGCTAATAATAAAAAATAAGGTTGAATGCCACGACACTGGCTCAGTCGAAAAATTACAAGAGGCCATCAAAAAGGTATGGTGCAAGGAAATATCAGTGGAAGTTTGTCAAAACTTGATTAAATCCATGCCAAAACGTCTAGAACAAGTCATCCAAACCAAAGGACAGATGACAAAATACTAATATAAGGTTAGTATACATTTAAACATTGTTTTTTATGTAAAAAATACAAATTTCAAGGGTGATCGGATACTTTTCGCGGGCACTGTATATATATACATACTGTATACTCGTATATATAAGACCCATTTTTACAATGTATTTCAAATTTAATTTCTAGTTATCTAGATGGGTAAGTGCCCTCAAAATGTCCTCTTATTTCATAACGTTTCCTTGCGTGATTAATACCAAAGTTCAACATAAATTTATATTTGTCTCCTTTTAAAATGAAGAAAAGCAAATTTAACCTTTCAAGTAAAGAGTTGAGAACTGCTTATTTGTCAAAGAATATCTCATGGTGTATTTGCCGAGGCAATCTCGGAAATATTTTCTTGAACAAACACAAAGGATATAAACTGGGAAAAAATTCACAAAAGTTACATTTTTTATATATATATATATATATATATATATATATATATATATATATATATATATATATATATATATATATAAAAGCTCAAGGCCCAGGTTTTGTTTACTAATATGAATAAAATCTGTTGTATAATAACCGTCGCATATGGAAGAATTTTAATCCGTACAACCCTTTGGCTATGTAAAATAAACGTAACCAACGTATAGTTTCCGTTTCAACAAAGTTTGAACTTTAATTGAAACGTGTGTGTGTGTGTGTGTGTGTGTGTGTGTGAGAGAGAGAGAGAGCTAAGTTTAAGACGTTTGAGTGAACAATACAAGAAGAGACAAGAATCTCATATCGGGCTTGCATCAATCAAAACTTAAATTCAAGAAAGTTTCTTCATTGTTTGGATGGAGCACAGAGTGAAGCAAAGCTTTAAGAATAGATATGTGAATATGTGTAGACATAATGCGGGATAGCCACGAAAACGACGATGGAAAATACTTTAAGAATACGAGGCCCACATGTTTAATGTATTGCCAAAGGAACTGAGGAACTTCCAATACACCAAACTCAATAATTCATAATTTCAAGAACCAGCTGGACAAGTTCTTGTGCAAAGTCCCTGACCAGTCATGCGTGGCTGACAATGAGAGCATGAGGAGAGCGGAAAACATTCCTCCATTAAATCCGCAAATGAGGTAGGATGCTGCAGAGGGATCAACCGCAGGTCGATCCTGAACTGTCATTCGGAACCATCATCAAGTATCAGAAGATATATATATATATATATATATAATTATATATATATATATGATGAATAAAACCACGAAGGAAAGGAAACACAAAAAAAGGTGCTCAAGCGCTTTCGTCTAATGACATCCTCAGGAACACTGAAGTACATAAAAGGTTACGGCCTATATATAGGTTACAGAAAAAAATAAATAAATAAATAAATAACATACATACACACAAACATACATATATATATATATTATATATATATATATATATATATATATACATACATATCTACACACACACACATATATATATATATATATATATATATTATATATATATATATATATGCAATAAACGGAGAAGTAAAAATAAAAATTAAAAATTAAAGATTAGAGGATTAACAAAGAGGCATACAGATTTGTAAGGAAAAATATCGATTTTTAGCACAAGATCAAATGAATTAAAAATACAAATTTATACTGGAAATCTACCCGGGTTTTAACACTTTGCCTTTTAGAGTCAAGTTTCGATATATAAAAATAAAATGAAGATTAAAAGTTAATAAAGTAGCGTACAAGTTTACCAAAGATTTAGCGTCCTACCCTTTTTATATAAATTAGTTTTGAAGGAATTCAAAACAACAGGATCGAGTTGAAAAAGACCTTTGCTTATGTTGAAGTTATTTGAAAGTTGGATAATGGCAGACTCAAGAATATTTCTATTGACAATGTTGCTAGAATGAAATAAAACTGAAGCATTATTCCAATCAATACAGTGGGATAACTCTGACAAATGGACAAAAAGAGCACTGGACAACTGTCCTGTTCTAACGGAATATTGATGCTGTTTTATACGTGTGTGCAAATCCTTTCCCGTCTGACCTATGTAAAAGGAATCACATTGTTTACACCCAATTTTATAGATAATGCCTGAATTATTGGTAGGGCTATTTTTTACTATGATATTTTTCACAATATTGTTATATGAAAATACTACATTAATATCCAAAAGTTTAAGTACATTAGCAATGCCTAAAACGCCCGGGAAAAATGGAAGTACTAAAATATTTTTTGACAAAGTACGAGTGTTATTATTGACACGATAGAAAGTTCGTTTTGCCTTGTTGAGACAAGATTCCATAAACGCAGATGGGTAACACAGATCACTTCCAATACCGTTGATTTTTTCCAATTCGGCATCGATGTATTCCGGACTGGCGATCCTAAGGGCGCGGAGAAACATTGATGAAAAAATGGCCTCCTCTCCAATATTTATATGGAGTTTTTCGAAATTACTTACATTCCGAGAATCCTGGGGGTTGGCATCCCTTGGTTGCGGTACGTCGACGATATTTTGTGTATCTGGCCCATGAATCGTGACCTGGATAACTTCCTCCTTCAGTTAAATGATCAAGTCCCCTCCATTAAGTTTACTTTAGAAGTGGAACAAGACAATTCAATCCCATTTTTGAATGTGCGGGTACATAGGGAAAGCCCAGGTTTTAAGTTTAGTATCTATCGGAAAACAACAAACAATTTGTCCTACGTACACTTTTACTCGGGACATGACACCCCACTAAGAAGGCCATTTTTTCATCAATGTTTCTCCGCGCCCTTAGGATCGCCATTCCGGAATACATCGATGCCGAATTGGAAAAAATCAACGGTATTGGAAGTGATCTGTGTTACCCATCTGCGTTTATGGAATCTTGTCTCAACAAGGCAAAACGAACTTTCTATCGGGTCAATAATAACACTCGTACTTTGTCAAAAAATATTTTAGTACTTCCATTTTTCCCGGGCTTTTTAGGCATTGATAATGTACTTAAACTTTTGGATATTAATGTAGTATTTTCATATAACAATATTGTGAAAAATATCATAGTAAAAAATAGCCCTACCAATAATTCAGGCATTATCTATAAAATTGGGTGTAAACAATGTGATTCCTTTTACATAGGTCAGACGGGAAAGGATTTGCACACACGTATAAAACAGCATCAATATTCCGTTAGAACAGGACAGTTGTCCAGTGCTCTTTTTGTCCACTTGTCAGAGTTATCCCACTGTATTGATTGGAATAATGCTTCAGTTTTATTTTATTCTAGCAACATTGTCAATAGAAATATTCTTGGGTCTGCCATTATCCAACTTTCAAATAACTTCAACATAAGCAAAGGTCTTTTTCAACTCGATCCTGTTGTTTTGAATTCCTTCAAAACAAATTTAGATAAAAAGGGTAGGACGCTAAATCTTTGGTAAACTTGTACGCTACTTTATTAACTTTTAATCTTCATTTTATTTTTATATATATCGAAACTTGACTCTAAAAGGCAAAGTGTTAAAACCAGGGTAGATTTCCAGTATAAATTTGTATTTTTAATTCAATTGATCTTGTGCTAAAAATCGATATTTTTCCTTACAAATCTGTATGCCTCTTTGTTAATCCTCTAATCTTTAATTTTTAATTTTTATTTTTACTTCTCCGTTTATTGCATATATATATTATATATATATATATATATATATATATATATATATATATGTATGTGTGTAGACATGTATGTATATATATATATATATATATATGCATGTTTGTGTGTATGTATGTTATTTATTTAATTTTTTTTCTTTCTGTAACCTATATATAGGCCGTAACCTTTTATGTACTTCAGTGTTCCTGAGGATGTCATTAGACGAAAGCGCTTGAGCACCTTTTTTTGTGTTTCCTTTCCTTCGTGGTTTTATTCATCAAATATTTTTCACGTGTTACTTTCGTGAAATAATTTCATATATATATATATATATATATATATATATATATATATATATATATATATATATATATATATATTTATATATATATATATATATATATTTATATATATATAGGTACCAGGTGAACCAAAAGTAGGTGGACAGTAGGTTGAATAGGGTTTGTGTTATATTATATTATAACTATGGTGTTCATTATAACTATGGTGTTTGTGTATTATACGAATTCTGAAATCTATTGGGTTGAAAGCTTATCGTCCACGGCTAATTCATGGCTTATTGGAGGATGACCCAGACAGGCGGCTGCAATTTAGTGAGATCATGCTGAACGAAATTGAAGGAAATCCAATAATTTTAGATAACATTGTGTGGACCGATGAGGCTTTCAAATTATCAGGTCATGTTAACCGACATAATTGTGTTTACTGGTATAGTGAGAACATGCATTTAACATTAGAGCAGCAACTAAACCATCCTGGTGTCACTGTTTGGGGTGGTATTTCAAGTTCTGGTGTTTTAGGACCAATTTTTGTTGATGGAACAGTCACAGGTGATAAGTATCTCGAAATTCTAATGAATGAAGTTGGTCCACACTTACAACAACAGCCTAATTCACATGACCTCTATTTCCAACAAGATGGGGCCCCTCCACATTATTCAAGAGCAGTCCGTGAGTATCTTGATGAAACATTTCCCGAGAAACGGATCGGCCGAAGAGGTCCAATTGAATGGCCTGCACGTTCACCTGACTTTACCCCAATGGATTTTTTCTTTTGGGAGTACTCAAGGACAAAGTTTATAGTCGAAAACCACGAAGTGTTGGTGATTTGAAAAATTACATCAGAGATGCATTTCAAGAAATTAATGCACAAAGAAACTTGTGCAAAAATGTTTGTCGAAGTGTGAAAGGTACACTTCAAAGCTGTGTAAATTGTGATGGACAGCAATTTGAGCACCTGCGTTGATAAAATTTTCAGTGCTTTTGTATTGTATTGGTATAAGTTAATTTTTTTTTTATTTTGTATTATAGTATACAAAAAAATTAAATATAATTGTATATGTATTCTCAAAATAAACGTTATCATTTACTGTCCACCTACTTTTGGTTCACCCGGTATATATATAACTTATCATCGATACATTCATAGTTTAAGTGGAAGTATGAAAAGTTAAAAATCTTTTTACACACATACACACACACACACACACACACATATATATATAATATATATATATGATACACACAGACCGTGCATGGAACAAGGAACTCTTCTGGGATAATTAAATCCACTATAGTTCGAATAAGTAATGGTAAATGACAAATACCATAGTTTTTCTTTTTCATGATGCAAGCCCGACGTGGGCAACGGGTCTCTCGCAAAGAGACCCGTTGCCCACGTCGGGCTTGCATCATGAAAAAGAAAAACTATGGTATTTGTCATTTACCATTACTTATTCGAACTATAGTGGATTTAATTATCCCAGAAGAGTTCCTTGTTCCATGCACGGTCTGTGTGTATCATAAAAAACTCAGGGAACCATTCTGAGTTCATTCCCATATATATATATATATATATATATATATATATATATATATATATATGCGCGTCGGTGGTGTAGTGGTTAGCGTCGCTGACTTCGAATCCATCGGCCCCGGATCGAGACCCGGTGACAGCAGGCGGCGGTCAGCAAAACTCAGCTGTTCATCCTTCCACACAATTAAGTAATTGGTTGGTAGATAAATAGGTACCCTGGGTAGCCTAGTCGTTAAGACGCTGGGCTGCTGGTGGGGTGTGGTTCGGATTCCACGTTAAACTGTAGGTCTAAAGTGGAGTGAAAAGCTTGACCTTCGTCAGAATGAACAATTCGGGTGGAAGCAAAACCAAGGTTAACCAAGGTATATATATATATATATATATATATATATATAACATACTAAGGTATCTATTGCAGATTTTTCGGTAAGTAAAAAAATCTTTTTATGTAGTTTAAAGCCGTAATTGTGCATTAAGTAAAGTTTAAAGCTCAGAATTGTTTCAGCATCGAACATCTGCGAATAATATAAAATCGATAATCGGAGTTTAAGAAGAAAAAGCTGTAAACAATCTATGCATAACACAATATGAAATTTAAAAAAGAATTTGCAAAATAACTTCATGACGTAACTTTATTGCTTAACCAATCTGTGTGTGTGTGTGTGTGTGTGTGATCGTACATTTTGAATATTTTTTCTTTGTAATTTCATTGCAATCTAAAGTTCCCAAAGGATTCTCGTAATAAAAGTTAACTTTGCTTTCAAACTCGAGATGGCGCATTAGAGATACTTTGAAAAGAGAAAATAATCCTTTTTTATGGCAAGACCACAGTAAACATAACCAATTAATTTATTAATAGAAATTTATACCTTGTACAAACCTCAATATTCTGAGCAATTAACTGCGTAAAAGGGTCATATATATATATATATAATATATATATATATATATATATATATATATATAATAAAACGATTGCTCGTCTTTCCTTGACCTTAATGGGCGTGAATGGCAATGTGGTGTTCACAACAAAGACACTCAGTTCGATAACGGTAATCCGGTGCATTTTAGGTTCATTGAAGAAATCACAAAGAAATAAATTAAATATATTGAAGCTAACAAATATCCTACGTAATTACCATAAATTTATGTATTACAATAATTACAATTAGGTTAATATGAAAATTAAATGCAAACCAATTAAATCCTATCCTAGTTTAAACAAAATTAAAATTAAGTTTCTTTCTCTTTCACTTTTGAATACTGCACGAAAACAATTTTCACTTTGGGTCAGATGTAGTGGTGTCCAGATCACTAACGAGACCCGCTGATGGGCAGAAAAGTGGGAAGGGAAGGTTTCACTTCCAATCCTGACCACGACCACTCAATTTACTGCAGAAATTCAGCTTCGGGAGTGTGACCTCAATCCTTTCCATCAATGCACGTTGAATTCCCTCCGGGCGAAATCGAATTGAAATTAAACCGGGAATTAGACTCTCCAACCGAATCTGGACGGGATCTTAAGTTCCATACCTGAAGCCTTATATAGAAGCTTCAAGACCTCCTATACTACAGACAATGCTCAGACACACCATACTGTTCTAGCCCTTACGAGTGTTCACATATCTAACGTCTTGACGTCCAGATCAGACACGAAACACAAAACTCTTTCACTATACCTCAACGTCTCATGGCCGAGTGAGTAGGTGGGAGCTCGCAAAATTTGAATCTTTAGTGTCGGTTCGAACCGCACCGAGATAAGGTAAATCTCTTTATAATGTATTTGATATTAAAACTTAAGTTGCTGTTAGTATGTTTCTGATGTACATAAACATAATATGCATGTAATTGCATTAGGTTAATAAAATAAACCGAAATGGAATTTAAGTGACATTTCCTCCAATAGATGACGCCACCCACTTCGTTTAAATTATTTTCAAGAAATCAGTTCCACGAAAAGTATTTTACCAAGTATCTAAGTTTGACGAAAATAATGTTTACTGAGAGCACTTGCTCGATAAAATTTTTTTCAACATCTTGATGGGAATTCTAGCCTCAGTGTAATGACTCTTCTGTCGAAAGCACCGATCATACCTAAGCTGGAGTATTGCTGTATTAACATTTCTAAATGAGAACCAACTCTTTGTAATCATTTATTTATTTATATAAAGTCAAACAATGACAACGGTCATCTGAAAAAGGAATAAGCGTAATAAGTAATCACTTGAATAAAACATAAACATAAACATAATCATTGTCCTCTATCTCCTCCCAAGTCTTTGATACTAGATGTGATATGAGGTAATTGCAGTACAGTAGTGCGAAGACTTATATTGTTTTATAAAGTGAATACAGTATAGTACTTTAATAGGAAAACATAGATACTAGTTTATTTAAGAGTAATATGAGAACATAAGGCTTTGCTATTACATCATGATGAATACGATACTGTAGAAACTAAAATATAAATACTTATGGAATTATACAGTACATTATATCCAATCAAACATATTACAATACAATTAGAGAGTTCAGCGAGAGATTGAATCGTATATTAAAATAAGGGTTGTACAACGGTATTCCTGACAAAAGTAATAGTACAGTAATGAGGTTACAGCTGTATTGGGAACACAATATAAAGTTCTTAGTAAGTAAAGTGTAAAGTGTACTGTACTCTATCTCTCCCCCAAGTCTTTGAGCCAGCAATTTTATAAAGAAGATTATTAAGGATAATATGGCAAAAAAAAAATTTGTATGTTTACGGATAAAGACTAAACCTTATTTTGTCAGTGCCCTTAATTTAAAGCATACTTGATTGGTTACTCTTCTTGATTCATATGGTAGTCTTCATGCCAGGTAGGGGGGCGTCTGGTACGGTTCGAACGCCTTAGTGGAGTTGCAGTTTGGGGTGCCGTACCCATTGGCCTAGGGGGTGCAGGTGGTAGTATGTCGATGGGCGGCGTTGACATGTCTTCTTGGGTGGGGGGTGTGGTCTCTTCAGGGGTCGGGCGCCTGCGTTCAACGTGTGGGCTGGACCGTGTCGGACTACGGGGTGAAGCGGGTGTCTTTGGTCCTGGTGCTGACCTGGCAGGTGTAGGTGGTGCAGCAGGTGGGCTGTTGGTGGGCACCGCTAGGAAGTTCTTCAAATGTTGGTCTATGGTCATCTTTGGAGCAGGTGTGCTGAAGGGTTCATATTTTTTAAGGAATTTCCTGTTCCTTACAGTTACCCTCCCAGATCCATCGACCCTAACCACGTACTGGTCAAACTGCCTGACTTCGATGACCACACCTGTCTTGTCCCATTTACGGGCGTGTGGACCGACCTGGTTCTGGATGCGTATAAGGTCTCCGACTGCTAGTGGTGGGAGTCTCTTGGTGTGCTCTGACCAGCGTTCGCTCCCCTCATGTGGCGGTTCCTCAGAGCTTCTTCTCGGGTGGCCAAGTTTTCACGCCACGTGTCGTGTGGTTTATATCGGCCGGGAAGGATTGGAATGAAGTCCCGGATAGGGCGGCCGAATACACACATTGCTGGGGAGTGTTTTGTATCTCTATCCGGCGTGTTTCTGTATTGAAGCATGGCCCGTTGAAAGTTTTCGGTGTTGAGGTCGCCGTTTGGTCCAGTGTTGTCGGTTATTAGGCGTTTCGTTGTCTTGACACCAACTTCTGCCCGACAGTTGCTGTGAGGGAAAGCCACTGATGAGAGTCGGTGGTGTACGCCCCAGTTTTTGAGGAACTGCCGTGTGGCTGCTGCGGTAAATTCAGGGCCCCCATCGGAAGCCAGTTCGTCGGGGATGCCGAAGGTGACGAAGGTCCGTCGGAGGCAGGCGATGAGTCCAGCAGCACCATCTGATGACCTCTCTACTATTGGCCAGTTAGAGTATCTGTCCACCACGACCAGGTAGTTTACTCCTTTGTAGTGGAAGTAGTCCGCGCAGACGCACTGGAAGGGGTATTCTGGTGATGTTGGTGGAGTGGGTGGAGCGCTGGGCTGGGTTGGTGCCATGCGGTTGCAGTGGTTGCAGCTAGCCCGTAGTGCTGTGATGGCTGGTGTGATGCCAGGCCAGAAAATGGAGTCTTCTGCTCTGGAGATCATGGATGAAGTACCTTGATGAGCTGAGTGGAGTGAAGCCAGTACTTCTTGCCTGAGGGCCGGCGGGATAACCGTGCGGTTCCTGTACATTACCACGCCGTCAACAGTGCGGAGGTCGTCGCGAAACTGGTGATATTCCCGCAGCTGTGCAGGGAGTGCATGGCGGGATTCAGGCATGCCGGACTCTATGACATTGGCTAAACTATTCATGACTTCATCGCTGGTCGTGGCGGTGCGTACTCGATCCCATGTCACTGATGCCAGGCTCAGCGAGTTGAGTGTTGATGCGGCTGCAGAAATGACGCAGGCTTCCATGCCATTACCATCTGTCAGTGATGTCCGTATGCCGGCTAGGAAGGTGGGGGGGGGGAAAGAACGCCGTTCCCTCGCATGGTTGATGGATGGCTGCTACGTCATCGGGGAGTGTCAGTGGTATGGGGTCGCCAGTGGGGTATCGTGACACCCCGTCAGCAGCTTTGTGTTTCGCGCCTGGTACGTGGATCATCCGGAAGCGGTACCTGAGGGTTTTTTCCTTCAAGTTTCTGAGGCGTGTATTAGATATGTCCTCTAGGGATCTGTCACCAAACACTTTGAGGAGAGGTTTGTGGTCCACTGCAATTATTAGGTCTTCGCATCCCAGCACGAAGTACCTCGCCTTGTCAAGGGCATCGGCGACAGCAAGTGCTTCTCCTTCTACTGGTGCATAGCGGGACTCAGCTGAGGTAGTGAATCTACTGCCGACCAATGTGACACGCCATCCAGTATGGCAGCAGAAGGGTTCGACTCGTGTACAGGTGCAGTGTTTCTGAAGTAGCCAGTAGCCGATGCCTGTTTTCGACCAGTCTGTGGCGAGGCATGTGGGCTTGGTTTTGTCAAAAATTTTAACGCCCTCCTCTATTTCTGTGATGATGACATCCTTTGATTCTTCGAAGATGGTTTCCAATTCGTCATCCCACTTGAAAGGTGTTCCTGGCTTCAGAAGTAGGCGGAACGGCTGCATCCTCTTGGCCATGCTGAAGGCATACGACACCTGGTTGATGAGCCCGAACCATGATCGAACGTCGGTGATGTTCTTTGGAGATGGAAACTCTAGGATTGCTTTGAGGTATTTTTTACAGGGTCGGACACTGTCAGATGTGATCTCGAAGCCTGCAAATTCAACCTTGTCCTGACAGAACACAAACTTGTCGGGGTTCAGTGTGATTCCGTGTCTGCCGCAGGTGTCAAGCCACTGGGTGGCCTGGAAGAAGCTCTCCTCCACTGTGTCTGACCAGAGCAAGACGTCGTCAATGCACTTTGTATTGTTAGGGGATGCTCGATACAATTTCGTCGTACCTTCTTGTGTAACCGTCACCAGATGCAATGTAACCCTGGGGAGCGGTTTTGTAACGGTAGCGACCCCAGGGCGTTATGAAGGTGGTCAAGTGGCGGTCTTCTTCACAGATTGGTACGCTGTGATATCCATTCCATGCATCAAACACTGTTTCTTTTTGCCTTGCGGTACTGATCTGGCCTGGTGGAATGGCGATTGAGTGTGGGTGTGTTTCGCGGGTGGCGTGAGCGTTGAGGGGTTGAAAGTCAACGGTACGCCTTGGTTTTCCGTTCTTTTTGGCGCACACCACCATTCTGTGACACCAGGTTACGGGCTCACCAACGGGTACTGGTTCAAGGACACTCAGTCTGACATCTTGGTCGAGGCCAGCCTTCACGTCCTCCTGCCAGTGGATTGGTACTGGGACGGGGGTGTGATGTGCGACTGGTTTGGCATTGGGGTCCACCATCAATTTCATTGGGGGGCCGTCCATCATGGGCAGCGCTTGGTGGTCACAAGTGTTGAAGGTGCTTGATTTGTAATAGTCCAGCAGGTATCCCTTGAGCTTTTGCTGGTTCGCCGCAACAGCGGGTAGCGGTAGCTCGATTGGAGGTGATGGAGGATGTTGGCGTCTTGGACAGTCACAATCACACTTAGTTACAAGTCCGCTGTCACTGTGTGGCGCGCTGGCACTGTTGTTACAGTATTGTGCTGGATCCAATTGGACTTCCCCCACTGTAGGGAATCTTCCCGAGATAATGCCGAGTGAAACGCATGCCTCTCTGCTGATGAAGAACTTGTCAGAAGAATCTGTCACATATGTTACCTGTCTCGTTTCTACTTGTTGGCCCTGTTCATCCTTGCCAGTGAGGCGAAGTATGGCTGCGCCAAGGATTTTGATGCCCTTGTTGTTGGCGGCGTGCATCTTCATGGTCACAGGGATGAGGTCAGTCTGGAGAAGCCCGAGGCGGTGGATAACCTTGATACCGGTGAGGCAGCTCTGATAGCCTGTGTCTGCCATGGCAGGCAGTACCACGGTTTTTGGGTGGGCATTGAGGGTTGCCCCAAGCGCCTCGTAGTCTTCGGGGAGAGTCCTGACTGTTAGGTTGATGTGTGGCTGTGATTGTGAGTTTTCCTTGATCCACATGTCCGATAGTTCATTGTAAATGTGATGGTCGAGGGCGATTGCTCTTTTCTTATGTGGCTCGGAAGTGTTGCTTGTGGCGCAGAGAAGATCAAATACCGCACCTTCGCACTCATCAGCTTTATTAGGAGTGGCTGAAAGGCTCTTGTCCTTGTCTTTGCTCCTGCATACGGATTCCCAATGGCTGTTGCGCTGGCAAATTTTGCATTTGTGGTTGTACGCAGGGCAATCCTTCTTGCGTATGTGGACTGGGGCTCTTCTGCCGTGTCCTTTTTTACCACAATATGAACAAGGGGCATTTTTGTCTTGTGGGGGTATTTGCTTACTTCTCCTGTATGTGCTGCCTGCGGCCTCCACGGCATGGGAGTCCAGCAGTCGTGATGCTGAGCGCTTGCCTGCTTCCTTCGCCTCGACAAACTGAAAGACGTCTTCCAGGGTCATCTCCTGGTTACTGTTGCCGAGGAGTTCCAGTTGTATTTCCGGGTCAGCAATTCCGCGGGTAAGGACGTCGCGAAGGATGGGGTCAGTGTAATTTACGTTGTTGTTGCAGCTTGGGCATTCAACAAGAAATTTGCAGACTCCGGCCTGACCACGAAGACGGGCTCCAAAACTGCGCACAGTTTCGTCGCGGTCTTGTCGCATATTGTGTAGGGTAACCCTAGCTACCATGGTGTTCTCCTCTCGGACAGCTAGTTTCTTGATTGCAGCAAGGACTTCATCTTCGGTTTTGTTTGTTAGGTTTCCACCTGCGGATCTTGTCAAATCTTTGCGGAGTGAATCGTCGCAGCATTCAAGTAGTTGTACCACTTTGTCCCTACCAGTGATTTTTGTAGCTTCCGCATAATCTGTCCAACGCGACGTAAAATATGCCCAGTCTTCACTGGTACCTGCAGCCGAAATGGTTGGCCGTCTTACTTTCTCAACCTTTGCAGAGACTGTCGGGCTTGGGACATGGGTCGTGCAGTGGGCTGTTATAAGTGCGGCTACAATGGCTGGGTCCAGGTCTGCTGTGACATAGGTACAACCTGTGATAGGACATTCTACGGCAGGCATTGTGGATAGCGTTTGTTGAAGTTGCTTAATTAGGTTGGGGTGGTTGACAGTTGTTTGAATTTACCACGTATGTAGACTTATTTTATTATTTATTTAATTAATGAGTCATTTGTACCTAAGACCGTTGTCATAAATGAGAACCAACTCTTTGTAATCATTTATTTATTTATATAAAGTCAAACAATGACAACGGTCATCTGAAAAAGGAATAAGCATAATAAGTAATCACTTGAATAAAACATAAACATAAACATAATCATTGTCCTCTAATTTCCATGTAAAAAAAAAAAGGAGGTATTGGTCAGCTAGGAGTGATTCAGAAAAACTTTATAGCGAAAATCAATGGATGCAAATTACTGGGAAACATTATGTACATTAGATTTTTACTCGTTGGAAAAAAGAGAGGTACACTATTATTTACACATGAAAAATAGTAGAAAAACTAGTGTAATCTCAGCTTGAATCCTATTCAAAGAATAATGGAAAATAGGAAAAGAAAAATGTGTCGTGTTCCCAAACTAAAGGCTAGACAAGGAACAGCCTCAACCTTGAAGATAAATAGCTTTGTGATCAGGCCAAGATTATTCAGTCTACTCCCCAAAGCACTTCGGGACACGTATGGTGTCGACGTGGAAATCTTCAAAAAGAGACTGGACACCTGGCCTAGGACAATTCCTGATGAGCTGGGTGTACCGGGTGAAATAGGGAGCCAAAGAAAGCAACTCGCTCCTTCACCAGGCCAACTCGAGACGTGGGGTAATAAGCCTGACCTCCGAGAATTACCACACAGAACAAATGAAAGGAAAAAGGCGTTTTATATATATAAAACCTTTGGGAGATATTGAAAAATAGGGACCCCAGCCTTCTTTAGTTAGCTTTATAAGGCTAACTAACGAAAATATCATGACCTAACCTAACCAATCGTCAAGGGCGTACAGTTAGCCTAACGACTGGTTAGGTTAGGTCGTGATATTTTCGTTAGTTAGCCTTATAAGCCTAACTAAAAAAGGCTGGGGTCCCTATTCTTCAATAGCTCCAACCTTTGTTAGCTTCCGCCCGAATTTTTCATTCTGACGAAGGTCAAGCTTTCCACTCCACCTTCGACCTACAGTTTAACGTGGAATCCGAACCACGCCCCATCAGCAGCCCAGCGTACCCATTTATCTACCAACCACTTTTTTTTTTTTTTATTGGGTGCAAGGATGAACAGCTGGGTTTTGCTGCGCGCCGGCTGCCGTTACCGGGTCTCGAACCTGGGGCCATATATATATATATATATGTATATATATATATATATATATATATATATGGATGAATTTCACATTAAACACGTGAAATGAATGAATGCTGCAAACCCACAAAGAAAAAGAAAAACGATTCCAAAGGCCTTTCGTGTATTCAGAGCTACACCTCGTCAGAGAATGTAAAGAGAAGGCAAGATGCCCATAAATATATACAACGTAGCGGAAACCAAAACAATTAGCACATACTTAACAAGAGTTAATGAGGGGCAAAAGGAATTTTAACAAGATATTGTCAATTTTCTATGATACATTCCCGTACTGTTATTGAAATTGTTTTTAAAATGGATAAATGTACATTCTAGAATATTTCTTTATTACATCCGTTTTCAACAAGCGCTTTAGAACTATCCCACTTGATGCTATGATTACATCTATACATATGGTTAAACAAAGCATTGGAATTTTTAGCTGTTCTACACGCATATTTATGCTCTTTTACCCTAATATCTAACTTTTTACCCGTTTGACCTATATATATTGAGTTACATTGTGTACATCCGATCGACATCCGATCGAATACACACAACCTACAACATTATCCGGGCTATTCTTTATTAGGCATGATTTAACAGTATTATTATACTTAAAGACTACATTGATGCCAATTGCTTTAAGGCGAAGATATTGATTACATGGTTAGGTAGGCTAAGGATATTTTTACGTTCAAATTCCTTTACAATTACATTATAATACCTATTCTTGGCTTTCCTAAGATAGTTCTCAAATATGAAATAGGATAACACAATTTAGTACCACTATTCATGATATTGCATAACTCGGAATCTAAAATTGCAGGACTAACAACTCTCAATGCTCTAAGAAACAGAAAATAGAGGATTTAATCGAGAGATGATGGTCAAAATAAAAATGCACATAAAAGTTATTATTAGTAGGCTTGCGATAAACTTTAAATTTGAACTAATTAGAGCATCTCCAAATTTTTAGATCCAGGAAAGGTAGGCTTCCATTATTTTCTTTTTCAACTGAACTTAATAGATGGGACTAAATTGTTGAGCCTACCAAGAAATAAGTGAACATCCAAATTATTAGGCCAAAGGCATAAAATATATTCCTGTACCAAACCAGGTTGAAATTAACAATCTTAGGCAAAATTCTACTTTCAAAAAATTCCATATATAAATTAGCTAGTACAGGTGAAAGGGGATTTCCCATCGCCAATCCAAACGACATACTGTATGTCAAAAAGAGACCAGGATCTTAATAAATCTAGGATTGGAATTTAAAAGTTACACTTAGTGGTTAGGATAAAGAAAATTAAGAACAAATTTAAATTATATTTATAATGAAAACTATGTTACTAATTAAATGGGTATAACAAAAGGATATATAATTAAGCTACACGGATATGAACTTAAATGAATGGCTAAAGTGGCTAAATGCAAATGACTAAACAAATGACAAAGAAATGATAAATGACGTTATATAAATATGTGCAGGAAAGCTTATTGCTCAAGTTAGTATATAAATCAGAACTAGAGGCTAGAAAACCCAAAAATGGAATCTGGTGGATGCCGAGATGCAGACGACAGCCTCCAAGTGTATTTCTCTTATCAGTGAATTATCTACAAAAGAATGTTTTCTATGCCGATGTGGTATCGGAGAGTACCAGCATTCAGAAAGAACCTTATAATAAGAATAATAAGAATTGTAAATTTCAGTTTGAAAATAAGTTTTATGCTATGTCGTTTGGATTGGCGATAGGAAATCCCCTTTCACCTGTACTAGCTAATTTATATATGGAATTTTTTGAAAGTAGAATTTTGCCTACGATTGTTAATTTTAACCTGGTTTGGTACAGGTATATAGATGATATTTTATGCCTTTCGCCTAATAATTTGGATGTTGACTTATTTCTTGGTAGGCTCAACAATTTAGTCCCATCTATTAAGTTTACAGTAGAAAAAGAAAATGATGGAAACCTATCTTTTCTGGATCTAAAAATTTGGAGATACTCTAATGATCCAGTGTTTCCCAACCGGGGGCCATATGGCTCCCTGGGGGCCATGGCACATTTGAAGGGGGCCACAGGAAAATGTTATTGTAAAATAGAGTTAAATCTGCATATTACCTACTGAAAATAATGCTTATGTGGGCCATAGGAAAAAATAAGGTTCCTAAGGGGGCCATAAGCCAAAACCGGTTGGGAACCACTGCGTGACGGTCTAATCAATTCAAATTTGAAGTCTATCGCAAGCCTACTAATAATAACTCTTATGTGCATTTTAATTCTGACCATCATCCCTCGATTAAATCCTCTATTTTCTCTGCTATGTTTCTTAGAACATTGAGAGATGTCAGTCCTGAATTTTTAGATTCCGAGTTATGCAATATCATCAATATTGGTACTAAATTATGTTATCCTATTTCATTTTTAAATAACTGTTTTAGGAAAGCCAAGAATAGGTATTATAATAATGTAATTGTAAAGGAATTTGAGCGTAAAAATATCCTTAGCCTACCTTACCATGTTAATTTTCAATATCTTCCGATTTTACTTAAAGCAATTGGCATCAGTGTATTCTTTAAGTATAATAATACTGTTAAATCACGCCTAATAAAGAATAGCCCGGATAATGTTGTTGGTTGTGTGTATTCGATCGGATGTACACAATGTAACTCAGTATATATAGGCCAAACGGGTAAAACGTTAGATATTAGCGTAAAACAGCATAAATATGCGTGTAGAACAGCTAATAATTCCAATGCTTTGTTTAACCATATGTATAGATGTAATCATAGCATCAAGTGGGATAGTTCTAAAGCGTTTGTTGAAAACAGAGATATAATAGAAAGAAATATTCTAGAATGTGCATTTATCCATCTTAAAAACAATTTCAATAAGAGTGCGGGAATATACAGGGTGTACATAAAGTCAGGATCTATTTTTGTGAAGCACTTGGAAATTATATGGAATTCAATCATAAAATGATAAAGTGGTAACATTTATTAAATAATTAAGAGTAGGATTCGACGTGACGCCCATCAGTATTCCTGCACAGCTCAAATCGTTCCGCAGCATTTCTAAACACATTCTGGAGCATTTGCGGGGTTATGTTATCTGCAGCAGTTCGTATACGTGTACGTAAGTTTTCAAGACTCGTAATCTTCGTCTGATAGACGTGCGATTTGATAAAGCCCCATGCAAAGAAATCTAAAGGGGTTAAATCTGGTGATCTCGCTGGCCAAGGTCTGTTGCTTCCGCGTCCGATCCAGCGATTTGAAAAACGTCCATTTAGATAATCCTGAACAATTTTGGCATGGTGACAAGGAGCACCATCATGTTGATAGACGACGGTACTAACAATCCTATCCCCAATCAGCTGAGGTTCAAGGAATTGCTGCAACATGTCCAGATAAATAAGCCCCGTAACTGTAGCTTCAGCAAAGAAAAAAGGACCATAAACCTTAGATTTTGTTAAACCCATCCAGACATTAACTTTAGGTGAGTCTCTTTCCCAATTTTGGACGAAATCATTCGGTCTTTCATCTGCCCAAATTCGACAGTTATGGCGATTTACTTTTCCACACGTATGGAAAGTGGCTTCATCACTAAAGAGAATGTTGTCCATTAAATTATCACTCCAGATTTGTTCTACGAGATCAGCACACACAGCACTTCGTCGAGGGAACTCTTCCTCATGTAAATCATGTAAAACCTGCAAATGATAGCTTTTCTTCTGCAAATTAACTTTCAGAATTTTGTGCACAGATGACGTCGGGAGGCCGAGTCTGTGTGATGCAGCACGAACGGACGTACGTGGCTCCTCAGTGATAATTCGGCGTACTGCATTCACTGTAAGATCTGACATACACGGTCGTCCTGATCTTGCTTCATCATTTACAGATCCCGTTCGTTTAAATTTGTTCACCAATTTTCGTATTGTCTTGTCTATTGGCCCCGGCTTATGAAATCCTCCTTCTAAACTTCTCTCTGATGTCATTGTATTTCTTTCCCTCGATTCGCCAAATTACTATTGCCACACGCTCTTCTGTATTCATTCTAAGGGCTTCTGAAAAGAAAAATAGAAAAAAATAATTATTTCACAAAAATAGATCCTGACTTTATGTACACCCTGTATAAAATTGACAATATCTTGTTAAAATTCCTTTTGCCTCTCACTAACTCTTGTTAAGTATGTGCTAATTGTTTTGGTTTCCGCTACGTTGTATATATTTATGGGCATCTTGCCTTCTCTCTTCATTCCCTGACGAGGTGTAGCTCTGAATACGCGAAAGGCCTTGGAATCGTTTTTATTTTTCCTTGTGGGTTTGCAGCATATATATATATATATATATATATATTATATATATATATATATATATATATATATATATATGGAAAGTGGAAAGTTGCTATACAAAATTATTGTTATATGAGATTACAAGAAACCTTTTTTAAAAAGCATACTGGAATTCTTTCAGAATTCCTCAAACGAAAGAATGTAATTTTGTATTTGTTTTGAGGAAGTAAATATTGCTACTCTCTCCAATTCTTTGTGTTGGTGTCAGAAGAAATAAACGTGTTTTTGCTACAACATTTGGGATTATTTACCGTTTGTGCTTACTTTAACTCAGGGCTATAATTTGAATGGTTGTAAAAATGTCAAGAAGAGCAACATTTTGGGGAGACAAAAAATCCGCTTATAATTTAAACAAAATAAATAAAGAAAAAATATGAAGTTTACTGAAGAAAGTAAAGAGGAAACTTCATACAGTGTTACACTTCTTTTGTTTAACCGAAATTCCCATGAAGTTATTACTATTCACGGCACAAAAGAGTGCCTCAAATTTTAAATTATTTTTTCTTAAGTTACTGTTCAAGAATATTTTTGAAACTCAAACATTTGAAGATTTCTGAATTCAAGAACTCACTGGTAGGTTATGTAGATATGTCATTCCTTTCCAACAAAAGGCAACGATATATATATATATATATATATATATATAAATAATGTAAATTAATAACCGTAAACACCCCTCCATTATAACATTGCCCAAAAGTTTTTGATCCGCATAAACAAAAATAAATGAGGCGCCACACACATCATACATCTAGCAAGTGCTAGGAGTCTAATCTTCTTAAAATTTTTTGGAAGGTAGTAGAAATTTAAAATATGAAGGTATGGTACGACGTTATGCCTCGACCAATGAAGAACATACAGGTAGCAATACGAAAAAAATCAGATTCTCATTTTGAATAAATACTTTAATATTCTTAACATTTAATATACAGCTTTAATAAAAATGTTATAACGAATGTATTTTATTTGCATCTCAAATCATTCACCTGAGCTCAGGCCCACCGAGAGGGTGGGGATACCGTGGAAAAATCCCCTTGGCCGGGAAAGAGGGGGGATAAAATCTAAAAATATTAATAGAGCAATTGATTAAATAACAGAGAGGAAATATAATTAATCATACATTTTATGGAGATTATTATAGTCAAACTGAAACAGATAAAATATTATCTGCGGTCCACCAATGCCCAAGACCGACTGACAGATCTGGGAACCATTGTAATTGAAAGCCAGTTAGCTCGTACTTTAAATTTCATCAAAATCATTTACCACTGCTAGAGAGAAGGCAAAGAAAGTGCACTTCTAATTATGAAAATCTTGCAGTAAACAATTGTCTTGCCTGCACGGACTGGTACTGCATTTGTAAATTGTATGGTGATAGAATTAATATAATTGATTCGAAAAATAAAATGATCATTTTCTTCCGAGTTGTTTATTCATACTGTATGTTTTGAATAGTGACTTGGACATATAATCAGTTTGCTTGTTATGTACACAAAAAACATTCATAATAAAATACTGAGTAAACAGGGGGGCCCATATACCAATCCTTCCCCGGGGCCCAGGGCAGCTCTCGGCGGCCCTGGTCATGAGTAATCAGTTACATACGTAGGCTTATTTAAAAGTTCATTAAAAAGATTATTAATAAAAGTTTGTTGGTACAATGAAGACATTCACCATTAGAGATATATTCTTAATTAATAATAATAACTAAGCAAAGTATTTGTAAGAACCCTGGCGAAAACTGTGTAACTGTGTAATCCCTGAAGAAACAACTCAGAAGAAAATGACCATTTTATTTTTCGAATTAATTATATTAATCCTATCACCATACAATTTACAGATGCAGTACCAGTCCATGCTAGCAAAGTGGTAAGTAATTCTGATGAAATTTAAAGTACGGGCTAACTGGCTTTCAATTACAATGGTTCCCAGATCTGTCAGTCGGTCTTGGGCATTGGTGGACTGCAGATATGGTTCTAGGTATTTTCGCCGTAAACATTTTCGCCGTAGGAAAATTCGCCGTAGGATTTTTCGCCGAAAACATTTTCGCCGCAAAGAAATTCGCCGTAAGAATAAAAAAAACCGAACAAATATGAAAAACAAGCACCAATAAATGAAAAATTCAACCACCTTCGTCAGAATTAATTTATTTTAGCTTTTTAGTTTAGTTCGCAGTCTGATTGTAAGTCTTTTTGGTGGAAGTTCTCCCGTTACTCTTATTTTTAAATTATACAAATCTAAGCCCTTATAATAGCCTATACAGTAAAGAGTAGTCGTGGTGGTCAGAAATTAGTGGATGATAAGAATTACGTATACCGAATTGATGGAAAATACAGTGATAAAACTTACTGGAAGTGTGAAATGAAAGAGTGTAGAACTAGAGTGCACACTATACTTGAAAATGATGCTATATCAATATGCAAAATATTCGGTGAGCACAGCCATCCCTCTCATCCTGCGAAGCCTAAAGTTTACCAAGCTATTGCAAATATAAAATCAGCGGCTACTAATTCACAACTCTCTACGAGATCTTTAATTGCCGATGCTTCTGCCAATTTAGATGGCACAGCTTGTTCCCTAATGCCCTCTTTGCCAAATTTATCACGCAATATTAGAAGTTGGAGGCAAAAAAATAAACAAGCTCCCCCCATCCCTAAAGCAAGAAGTGGTTATGTAATTCCTGATGAGTACAAATTTCATGAAAATGGTGAAAAATTTTTATTATTTGATAGTGGGGAACATGATGCTGACAGAATTTTAGTGTTTGGCACAGAATCTGGTTTAGACGATTTGGTGAATCATAAGGATTGGGCATGTGATGGAACATTTAAATGTAGTCCAGATATATACTACCAGTTATATACGTTGCACAGTAATAAGAAATAGTAGCATTCCTCGTCTATTTGCTTTACTTCCGGGGAAATCTGAAGAGACTTACAGCAGACTTTTTCATATTTTAAAGGGCTTACGTTCATCATTAACTCCCGAAACCTTGATGATCGACTTTGAGAAAGCGAGTATCAGCGCATTCTCCAACGTATTTCCAAATGCAACTATAACCGGATGTTTATTTCACATGGCAAAAAATATTTACCGCAAGGTCATTGATACCGGACAAAAGTTGCGCTATCAAACTGAAACTGAATTTAACACAAAAATTAAATGCTTCACAGCGCTAGCATTTCTTCCAGTTAGCGACGTTATTGACGGATTTATCGAGCTAACAGATGACGATGATTTGCCCCAAGAGTTGGTATCTTATTTTGAAACCCACTATATTGGAGGAGAAAGAGGCCGAGGCCCGCGAAGACGCAGAATGGAACCCACATTTCCTATTGAACTGTGGAATGTCTACGAAAGAACGTGTAATGGTATGCCGCGAACGAACAACAGTGTAGAAGGCTTTCACAACGCAATACAAAGCTCTGTTATTAATATGCATCCCAGTATTTGGAAACTCATATTTATTTTAATGAAGGAAGATATGTTAGCGAAAAAGAAGAAGTGCGACGTCGAATGAGGAGATGAACCAACCAGAAAAAAAGCGTATAAAAATATTAGTACGCGACTTCATAATCAAGTACTAAGGTACAATCCAGAGCAAAAACTACATTTTTTGCGCACCATAGCTATGAACTTGCACACTTTTTAATTTAAAAATATTGTTTTATGTTTTTCCTATTTCTTTACTTTTAACGTATCAATAAACTATTTTTAATTGCCTTTAAATCTTATTTTTTTAATCCGGGTCCAGGGGATTTTTCCACGGTATCCCCACCCTCTCGGTGGGCCTGCTCAGTGCTCATTAGGATGTATCATGCTCATTGAAGTGCGAATTTTAAGATTGGCAGTATGTATTCCTATGTAAAATTAAATTTTAGGAGGGGTTTGTTTTCTTGAACTTTTGCTAAAAATCAAGTTTAAGTGTTCAAATTTCCACTTTTTCGTTTTCTGGTTATGTACAGAACAGCTGTGCAGGACATACACTGTAGTACAAATGTAACAGACCGGTTTCTTACCAAACAAAACCATTGTAACAGTGTTATAGGCTACTAGAGTTTCACTGTGATAATTTTCTATGTTTCAGATTAAAAGCTTGAGATTGTGTAGCCACCATGGCTAAGCAAGGACGAAAGACCAGAAAAAGTTCTGGTTCAAAGCTGAATGATCTGGTGGGTCCAGACAAGCAGTTATTTCCCACAGAAGTTCCAACCTGGAGAGCTGTGTTTCAGAGAGGAATCCTCCTCTAGGAAGAGAAGCTGCTTTTGGATGATATGAAGAGAGCTCGGTACCCTCTGCAAGATTTGGCTAAGGACTTGGCATCATTGGTACTGGCACAGTGGCACAAAAGCAATGCAAAGTTCACTCCTCCTGTGATCATTCAAGAGAGATCCATTGCCAGGAAGATTCTTGTCAGGTGGAATGAAATGATTGACCTAGTGAATGGCAGAGTGAAGGCTGCAAAGAGAGAGAAGAGAATATCTGAACTTGATACATTGTTTGACATAACAACCTGCAGACATCTCGCTGCTCTGGCTGTGCTGCTAGAGTTCATGTCAACTGTGACTGTCCTGTGCCTCAGAAGATTCCAAAGCTAGAGCTAGAGTGGCTCCATTACCAGAGGATCAAAACCTCAGAAGTTTCTGGCTTCCGGATGGCATCTGTTGATGTGAAGGAAACAGTGAAGCAGGTGAAGGCTGCTAAGAGGAAGGAGGAAGAACAGAAGGCAGCTGAGAAGAGAAACAGAAAAGAGGAAGAAGAAAAGGAGCTACTGCTTAGAGCTGATGATGGTGATGATGATGAAGATGAGGTGACTTCCTTGCAAGAGTCTCCAGGCAGAGCAGCTCCTACTGTTGACACAGATTTTTCCAGTACTGCACCAGGCACAAGCTCCAGTGTCAACACTGGCAAAGTCTCCACCTCTGCCAGGAGGAAATACATGGATATCTCAAGCACTGCTGCGGCTGCAGTCAGGTTCAAGGTGGCAAACACTCCTGCAGCAGCAATTGCAACTGGTTTCTTGCAAGATTTCATCAAAGCTGGCCATCTATCTGCTGATAAGGCATATCTAGCTGTTGACAGGATGAAGATGTGGATGGGTAAGGAGTCTGTAATAGGTGCCTCGGTGGAGGCCCTGGAGAAAAGGACAGAGGGAGAAGAGATCAAGGGAATTTTCTTTGATGGAAAACAAGATAAGAAGACAAAGATCATGAGGTACAATGAAGAAACTGGCTGCTTCCATCCTGATATTACAACTGAAGAGTACTATAGTGTTACCTGGGAACCTGAGGGGAAGTATCTCTTCCATTGTACACCAGAAGAACCTGAAGGAAATGAGAAACCTGCACTGAATATGGCTCAGGCTCTGTTTGAGTGGATTAGTGATCATGGTGCTAAAGATACTATTGTGGTCCTTGGTGGTGACTCCACAAACACAGGACCTGATGGAGGGGCCATCACTCACTTGGAGAGACTGCTAGGTCACAAGTGTCACTGGCTGATATGCCAGTTGCATATTAATGAACTCAACCTCAGACACATGATCATCAAGCTTGATGGTCCCTACACGCACAAGTCTGAGTTCAGTGGCCCAATAGGAAAACTTTTGGAGAAGATCAATGACATACCTGTCAACTTTAGCTTCAAGGCTCTGCCAGGAGAAGAAGATATAATTGAACTGCCAGAAGACATTGTACAGAACCTTAGCACTGACCAGAAGAACTGCTACCTACTGATCAAACCTCTCAAGACAGGAGATTTGAGCAAGGAAGTTGCTGGTCTGAAGTGTGGCCCACTGAATCAGTCACGCTGGCTGACTACGGGTGAGGCTCTGTTGATGCTGTGGATGAGGCAGAATGGTCTGAAGGGGGAGGTGTTGAAGAAGCAAGCTGGAGGTGCTGCTGAAGTTCTGCCTGGATTTCTACTTCAAGATGTATTTTGAGATCAAGTTTAAGCACCATATGAGGTATGGACCTCACCATATTGTGACCGCTCTGGGACTGCTGAGAAGCCAGACCTCTGAAGTCAGGAACATAATCACTCATGTGATAGTTCGTGGAGCATATCATGCTCACAGTGAGAATCTCATTGCCTCTCTCCTGTGCAGTGAGGATGAGGAGGAGAGGGCATGGGGGGGGGGGGTGAGATGATGAAGAAGATCAGAGGTAAGTCTGAGTATGGAGACATGAGTCTGAGAACTCATAGAAACCCTAAACTGAATTTTGATGCCACTTCTCCAATTACTCTGATTAATTGGGATAAGGAGAAACTGTATGAGCCACTCTTCACTTGTAAGATGTCAACAGGAGAAGTTGAGGAGCTTCTCAGGTCTCCACTTGAAGTTGAGAACTTCTCAGTTCACACTCAAAGCTGTGAAAGAGCAGTCCAGGAAGTTTCAGCTGCAGCTCATGCAGTGTATGGGCAAGAGAGAAGAGATGGTTTTGTTCGTGCTAGGATCGATCACAGAGAATTGTTGCCAGTTTTCAAGTCAAAGCAAGACATTATGAACATGTTTTAGAGTTCTACAAGACTTGCTCGACAAATCAAGATGCTTTCAGAAGAAAAAATCTCAAAACATTCAGTTGACCAGCATATTATTACAAGCTGGGGGTGGAGGAGGGACTTATACAAATATTAATGAAGAATTGCAATTGCAAAAAAAAGGTTGAACGTCACAGCAGCTTGCGGAAAGATGGGGGCAGCTGCCATCACACTCAGTGATGCCGAAAAGAAAATAAATAAAAATTGGTGGAGGCGTTTCTAAAAAAAAGAAAATGCAAGACCAAGAAAAAATAACAAAAAGATTCTGCCTAATGAAGAGAACAGCCGCGAAATGTGGTGTATAGGAGACTAAAAATCATACAATTCCTTAGTTTTGGGCCATTTTGGGTGATTTTGGTTATTTTAGGGGTTATGAACCACTTTGACTGATCTTAATGGGTCCAAGCCTGCCCTTAGAAATGCTTAAGGGTGTATGTGAACAATATGGAACATATGGAGGTCATTTGAGGCTACCAAGTATTTGAAATTGGCCAAAAATCCCATTTTTCGACAAAAAAGTGCGATTTTGAACACTTAAATGCGATTTTTTGCAAAAGTTGCAAAAGACGGACCCCTCTTAAAATTCAATTTTACATAGGAATACATACTACCAATCTTGAAATTCCAAGTTTTTCAATGTTCGACCTGAGCATGATACACCCTAGTGCTCATGACGAAAAACAAAGGGAATATAGCAAGCGTCGTGCCTCCGACAACCTCTCGGAAAGTAGAAACCCACTGGAATGACCAGAAATGTTGTGCAAAAATACATATTTAAAACATGTTCAGATATAATTTTAGCTGGCTGGCGAGTGTGGGGCCCACCACCACATTGCGTCATGTTTAAATATGAAATATTCAGGATCAGCGCGTTTTCTACCATTTCATTTCTCCATTAATATAGTTTCAGATCCTATAGTAAAAAATGACGGTGCAGTCTGTCAAAATTATCGTATAAAGACTTGGAATATCGCATTAGACATGACATCGTTTATCTTGCAGGAAGTCCAATTATCGTATATCTGGGAACCCTGGAGTGAGCACAAATCACCCTAGATATCGAGAGAAACAAAAGGAAACGGTTATACAGGCTAGATATTGGACAATCATACAGCTTGTTGTAGATGCCTGTCCGGTTAATTTTGGCATGATATATACCAGGTGTCCCTAAAAAAGTCCCTATTTCTAAATAAATGTTGAAAGATAAGAAAAAGGAATGTAGACATAAAGACAAACGCAATAGAAACGTAAAACATAGCAGTTTACTAACCTTAATTAAACATGTTCAGTGTAATCCCCATATTTTTCTAACACAATATTCAACCGTACACAATTGTTTAACATAATCTTTGGAAATAGCTTATCTGGGATGTTGTTCATTACCTCAGACGTTATATATATATATAAATTATATACAGGGTGTCCGAGAATTATCTGTACAATTTTTGGCTGTTATTAAAAGTCAACCATGAAGTGTAGAAATTCCAGTGTTGTCTCATTTTACAGAGAATCTCATTAAGTTTTTTCTGATACCACGTTTTGACAAGTTTTTTAGAAATGTACGCGGGTGACAGACATTGATGATTTAAAAGCAAGATGGAGTATCGATTGGATGTTTTGCGAATCACTAATGGTGCACATATCGAATGTTTGTAACAACGTTACTTTAGTAAAAGAAACTTTTGAAAATACAGATTCTAAATAATCTTGTTTAAGAATTTTACGTGAGTTATCAAGAATTTTATTAAAAGATGAAATTGTACAGATAATTTTCGGACACTCTGGAATTTCTAAAAACTTGTCAAAACTTGGTATCAGAAAACACTTAATGAGATTCTCTGTAAAATGGGACAACACTGGAATTTCTACACTTCATGGTTGACTTTTAATAACAGCCAAAAATTGTACAGATAATTCTCGGACACCCTGTATATATATATATACAGGGTGTCCCATAAGTCCTGCATCATAGGAAAAATAATAAAAAAAGGCAAAACAAAAGCTTTTATTTACAGAACGTGCTCAGTATGTCCACCATTATTTTCAATACACAAATTCAGACATGATACCCAGTCAGCAAGCACATGGTGAATGATGTCAGGAGTAATGGTGTTACATGCCCCAATAATGCGCTGCCGCAAATGTTCAACACTCCTAATTTTCTCTGCGTATACCAGCGCTTTCAAGTGGCCCCAGAGATAAAAGTCTAGTGGCGTGAGATCCGGGCTTCTAGCTGGCCATTCCACAGGCCCCTCGACGTCCTATCCAATGACCAGGGAATTGTTGGTACAGGTATTCCCTTACTTGGGTGCTGTAATGTGCAGGAGCGCCGTCTTGCTGGAACCATGTTGGGAAATTTCCTTCTACGTTCAAGACACTGGGGAATGCTTCTTCCTTGAGCATACGAAGTTAGGTGCCTCCAGTGACATGTTCATCGAAAAAGAGGGGGCCTATGATGCGATCCTTCCAAATGCCACACCATACCATCACCCGAGATGCACCTTGTTCCTTTGAAGAGGTATACCAGTGAGGGTTGTTTTGAGACCAGTAGCGGGTGTTCTGTCGATTTACCTCACCATTTCCATAAAAAACAGCCTCGTCACTGAACAGAATGGTGGACGGGAAATTGGCATCCCGAGCATATGAATTATGGTTTGTAGAAATAGAAAAATATGAATGTCTCCTATGATGCCGGACTTATGGGACACCCTGTATATATATATATATATATATATATATATATATATATATATATATGAAAATTATTTCACGAAGGTAACACGTGAAAAATATTTATGATGAATAAAACCACGAAGGAAAGGAAACACAAAATGGTGCTCAAGCGCTTTCGTCTTGACATCCTCAGGAACACTGAAGTACATAAAAAGGTTAAGCCTATATATAGGTTACAGAAAGAAAAAAAAGAAAAAGAAAAAATAAATAACATACATACACACACACACACATACATATATATATATATACATACATATCTATATATACAAATACATACACACATACATACATACATATATATACAATAAACAGAGAAGTAAAAATAATAAAAAATTATAAAAAATTAAAAATTAAAACCTTAAAAGATTACCAGTGAGGCGTACAGATTTTGTAAGGAAAAATATCGATTTTTAGCACAAGATCAAATGGATTATAAAAATACAAATTTATACTGGAAAAGTTAATCGATTTTTAGCACAAGATCAAATGGATTATAAAAATACAAATTTATACTGTCCGGGTTTTAACACAATGCTGCCTATGGTCAGGTTTCGATATATATAAAAAAATAATAAAAAAATAAAATGCAAATTAAAAGTTAATAAAGTAGAAAACAAGTTTACCAAAGATTTAATGTTTTACACTTCTTATCTATTAACAATGTTGCTTGAATGGAATAAAACTGAAGCATTATTCCAATCACTACAGTGGGCTAACTCTGACAAATGGACAAAAAGGGCACTGGACAACTGTCCTGTTCTAACGGAATATTGATGCTGTTTTATACGTATGTGCAAATCCTTTCCCGTCTGACCTATGTAAAAGGAATCACATTGTTTACAACCAATTTTGTAGATAATGCCTGAATTATTGGTAGGGCTATTTTTTACTATGATATTTTTCACAATATTGTTATATGAAAATACTACATTAATATCCAAAAGTTTAAGTACATTAGCAATGCCTAAAAAGCCCGGGAAAAATGGAAGTACTAAAATATTTTTTGACAAAGTACGAGTGTTAATATTGACACGATAGAAAGTTCGTTTTGCCTTGTTGAGACAAGATTCCATAAACGCAGATGGATAACACAAATCACTTCCAATACCGTTGATTTTTTCCAATTCGGCATCGATGTATTCCGGACTGGCGATCCTAAGGGCGCGGAGAAACATTGATGAAAATATGGCCTTCTTAGTGGGGGTATCATGTCCCGAGTAAAAGTGTACGTAGGACAAATTGTTTGTCGTTTTCCGATAGATACTAAACTTAAAACCTGGTCTTTCCCTATGTACACGCACATCCAAAAATGGGATTGAATTGTCTTGCTCAACTTCTAAAGTAAACTTAATGGAGGGGACTTGATCATTTAACTGAAGGAGGAAGCTATCCAGGTCACGATTCATGGGCCAGATACACAAAATATCGTCGACGTACCGCAACCAAGGGATGCCAACCCCCAGGATTCTCGGAATATAGGTAATTTCGAAAAACTCCATATAAATATTGGAGAGGAGGGGCGATAAGGGGTTGCCCATAGCCATCCCAAAAACTTGTTGATGATACTCGTTATTGAAAGTGAATTTACAGTCTTTGATGCAAAGCTTAATGAGTTCCAAAACAATGTGTGAAGGTAGTGGCAGGTCATACTTATGTAATTCTTGGGAGAGAAAGTCAAGCATATCGTCAATCGGCACTTTTGTAAACAATGAACAAACATCAAAACTAATCAATTTATCGTTAGTTTCAGTACGTGCATTATTCAATTTTTCCGTAAGATCCATGGAATTTTTTACATGTGAATCAGAGATAGTTCCGAGAATGGGGGACAAGACTTTGACAAGCCATTTGGAGAGTTTATAAGTAATAGAGCCCACCGAGCTAATAATAGGGCGCATAGGGTTACCAGGTTTGTGGGTTTTAATAAGACCGTAAAGGTAGGGCAGAGCAGGTGAAGTGGACATGAAAAGCGGAATTAAGTTCTTATGATCTTTGAGAAGGCGTTTCAAGCCACTATTAAATGATTTGATGACGTCATCCTGCGGGTTCTTCCTAAGTTTGGTGTATGTGCCGGGGTCCTGGAGAAGCTCGTTCATCTTTCCGATGTAGTCCACTTTGTCCATAATAACTATGGTGTTAGCCTTGTCTGCTTTAGTAATATGGAGCTCCCCATTGTCAAAAAATATTTTAGTACTTCCATTTTTCCCGGGCTTTTTAGGCATTGCTAATGTACTTAAACTTTTGGATATTAATGTAGTATTTTCATATAACAATACATATTGTGAAAAATATCATAGTAAAAAATAGCCCTACCAATAATTCAGGCATTATCTACAAAATTGGTTGTAAACAATGTGATTCCTTTTACATAGGTCAGACGGGAAAGGATTTGCACATACGTATAAAACAGCATCAATATTCCGTTAGAACAGGACAGTTGTCCAGTGCCCTTTTTGTCCATTTGTCAGAGTTAGCCCACTGTATTGATTGGAATAATGCTTCAGTTTTATTCCATTCAAGCAACATTGTTAATAGAAATATTCTTGAGTCTGCCATTATCCAACTTTCAAATAACTTCAACATAAGCAAAGGTCTTTTTCAACTCGATCCTGTTATGTTGAATTCCTTTAAAACAGATATAGATAAGAAGTGTAAAACATTAAATCTTTGGTAAACTTGTTTTCTACTTTATTAACTTTTAATTTGCATTTTATTTTTTTATTATTTTTTTATATATATCGAAACCTGACCATAGGCAGCATTGTGTTAAAACCCGGACAGTATAAATTTGTATTTTTATAATCCATTTGATCTTGTGCTAAAAATCGATTAACTTTTAATTTGCATTTTTTTTTTAAACCTGACCATAGGCAGCATTGTGTTAAAACCCGGCAGAGTTCCAGTATAAATTTGTATTTTTATAATCCATTTGATCTTGTGCTAAAAATCGATATTTTTCGTTACAAAATCTGTACGCCTCACTGGTAATCTTTTAAGGTTTTAATTTTTAATTTTTTTATAATTTTTTATTATTTTTACTTCTCTGTTTATTGTATATATATGTATGTATGTATGTGTGTATGTATTTGTATATATAGATATGTATGTATATATATATATATATATGTATGTGTGTGTGTGTGTATGTATGTTATTTATTTTTTCTTTTTTTTTTTTCTTTCTGTAACCTATATATAGGCTTAACCTTTTTATGTACTTCAGTGTTCCTGAGGATGTCATTAGACGAAAGCGCTTGAGCACCATTTTGTGTTTCCTTTCCTTCGTGGTTTTATTCATCATATATATATATATATATATAGTATATAGGCATTTGAGCCGAGGGAGGTTGGGGTAATGGGGGAGTGAGAAGGGTGAGAGGGGAAAGAGAGGAAAAGAGGAAAAAAGAGGAAAAGAGCATAATTTTAATCACAGCTGCGCAAACAATGGATCTGACTGTATAAACAATGTGATTGATAAGGGGGAGTGGTGTAAGTTAAGGAAAATGGTCATAAGGGAATAAATAAGTAAAAATAAAAAAAAAAAATAAAAAAAAATAAAAAAAAATATATATATATATATATATATATATATATATGGTGGCGGGGGAGTGCGGAGGGAATGTGGGGTAAGGTAAAGGGAATAAATAAAAATAAAAATATCTGCGGATAGGGGAGTTGTGGGAGAATGGGCGAGTGGGAGTAAGATAAAGGGATGGTGATAAAGGAATAAAAATAAATAAATAAATAAATAAATAAATAAAAATAAATATGTGCGCTTAACGTCATACTATGAACTTTATTTAGTATTATCAAACAAACACACAAATGCGGGTGTGCTTGAACGAAACTGAGAGGCTACCCTCTCCCTCCAATCAATTGACATAATTATGAGAGGAGACTAAATCACACTTCCCCAAGAGTAAGTTAACCTAACCCACGTGTATATATATATATATATATATATATATATATATATATGTGGGTGTGCGTGTGGGTGTGCGTGTGGGTGTGTGTGTGTGTGTGTGATGACCAATGATTAGTTATACAAGTACCCTCTGAAGGCATCCCCACTTACCTCTTCTTCACACCTGCACAAACATAAGGATTGCCCAGATACGAGTATATGCTCTCTCTCTCTCTCACACACACACACACACACACACAGCGCGTACAGCCCATAAACATATATGTGTGACGTCATACTATGAACTTTAGCGGCCACCATTCAGTTCTGTAGCGCATCATTTGATGTAGGAGGTAATTGCTTCCGTTCTTCTATCCGTATGTCATGATAACGGCCCCATAACTCAGATGTTATGCACAGAAAACTACATTGGAAATACCATTTTTACTCTTAACAATCCAACTGTTTCATATTAGAGTCAAATATCTTTTATAACTTTCATTTAAATTTTTAATATATATCAGGTCATCCCATAAGTAATGTCGTTTTTTAGATCGGAATTTGAAAGACAAAAAAAAAACTCAACTGAAACTTTTTAATCTAGTATATATTTTCCATCGGAATCAATGACACTCTGCCAACGTCCTACAAGCTTTTCAATGCCATGTTTATAAAATTCAGGCGGTTTTGAGGCAAAAAACGTACAAAAACTGGTGTGCAGGTCATCTAAAGAAGTATACTGTTTCTCGTCAAGAGAGTTTTGCAGACTCCTGAAGAGATGATAATCTGAAGGCGCAAGGTCTGGAGAATATGGAGGATGTGGAAGTTTTTCCCACCCAAGCTCCTCAATTTTTGCAGAAGTGATCCGAGCGGTATGAGGACGTGCGTTGTCGTGGTGGAACACGATTCCTCTCCGATTAACCAAAGAAGGTCTCTTTTCTTTTAGTGCAGTGTTCAATCGATCCAGTTGTTGACAGTAGACTTGAGCGGTGATTGTTTGGTTGCGTGGTAAGGTTTCATAGTGTATTACACCAACTTTATCCCACCAAACACTAAGCAACACCTTCCGAGGGTGAAGATTTGGTTTTGGTTGTGATGTCGCTGGTTCTCTGGCACAAACCCACTGTCGACGGCGCTTAACATTCTGGTACAGTATCCACTTTTCATCATCAGTTACTAAACGGTGCAAAAACGGATCTTGGAGTTCACAGGAATGAAGAGCTTTGCTAATGTTTACCCGCACCCTCAGATTGTCAACCGACAATTCATGTGGCACCCATTTTCCTAACTTAGGCACTTTCCCGAGTTGTTGCAAATGTCGATGGATGGTGGACGGGGATGAATTGAGTTTCTGGGCCAATTCTTCGACAGTTGTTAGACAGTCTTCTTCAAGTGCGGCTAAAAGCAGGTCATCATCAAACTCAGCAGGGCGTCCAGAGCGTGCTGCATCTGTCAAACAGCAGTCACCATTCCTAAACTTTTGAAACCATCTTTGACATTTCCTCACATGCAGAATATCATTGCCATAAACGTCCTGAATGTTTCGCGTTGCTTCAGTAGCACTATTCCCTTTTTTGAACTCGTAAAGCATTATATGCCTGATATGCTCTTCTGATACCGCCATGTTTATGAGGGGTTCACATAAAGGAAAACACACGTCTTCACTGGTCAAGGTCTGTAAAGTATGTAGCGAAACACGATAGATCTCCTCTTAGATATAACCTTCGGAAAATTTATGCTTAAACCGAGTAGGACTAGTTTAAACTTAATCTATCGTAAAAAACGACATTATTTATGGGATGAGCTGATAGAATGATAAAATTTCTTTTATAATTAACATTTAAATTTTTAATATATGAATGATAAATTTTCATCTTATTTTCAGTTTTTTATTGTTGTGTAAGTTCACAATTCTTTGTACCTTAACCTAGACTTAGGCAAGTATGAGGTCACATAATAAAAGTTCTTTGGCTAAATTTTCCACAAGACATGGTATAACGTGTGTAGTTCAAATATCAGGCTAGGCTTTATCTGCTTTCATCCAGTAATTTGTGGTTTTACTCCAACCTTAGGCTGAATTTATCACTTCACTTAATCTTAATGCAGAGAATTTGGCTTCTTTCGGGGAGAATTTGTCTCAAGCTGATGTTAGGTCTCAAATTTAAGGGCCTATTCAAATTTCCCTTACAACAGCATTTCCTTACTTCTTGGCTCCCAACAGAGTTCTCAGCTTCAAGAATTTTAGATCTCAGCAGTTATTAAATTTTGGTCTCGCCTAATTTAGGGTAAGTTATGTTGGAATCTGAACAAATCTGTTGTAAAACACTAAATTCTTTAACACAAATATTATGAGTCTCTTAAATAGACTATTGATAAGTAAGACATTCTAAATTTATGTATCTGTAGAGGACCGACAAGAAATAGACTAACAAGTAGACAAACAAATTCTTTCTTCCACGCCATCATCAAACATTCTTAGAAGACACACGTGGTCAAGAAATCAGAAACAATGAAAACGTCTGATTTGTCCCAAAAGGCCCGCGAAAGCAAGCCCTTAACAACTAAAGGACGCGTGGAAGGCGTCTCAAGATATGGCGGGAAAGTCCGCGTCACAGATGTTATATAAGCGAGACTCCACTGATACACATTCTCACTCCTCACTCATCCTCACTCGCTTACCACTTCTCGTTTGCATTTCTCGTCACGTGTCACGTTTCCTCCTACGTCCGTAGCACAACTTGTCACATCAACTGCCCTCTGGCTTCCCGCCGGAGGAGCGGCCTGCTGTTCCTTCAAAGCTTCCGATTTATCATCAAGTAGGACCTTCCGCCGTCAGCCTGCAGAAGCACTTCTTCGAAGCACAGCGCCGTTTCGACTTCAGCCGGCTTGTCCCTCAAGCATCATCTCAACTCTGCACGAAGCGAATCAACACTTGAGGCGACCGGCGCCCGTTGAACAAACTTCAATGGGATGGTCAGCATCACCTCGGACCTACGTTCTACAAGGTCAACCTTCAAGCACCTTCTCCATCTCAAGAGGCCTAATCGACATGACCAGCGCTCGGTCAACAAGCTTCAATAGGACGGTCAACGACACCTCGAGCCTACAGTAATAGGTTCACCTTCAACACTTCTTCAACAGAGGTTTTCATCGTCCCGGTAAGCTAAGTGCATCTTTTCTAAGTAACTCTCGTGAAGCCTACATCAGCCTACCGCCGAACGGTAGGCTATACTCCCAAAGTGTGTAATTAAGCGTTCTAACTTACTCTCGTTAAAGAACTCAGTAGGCCTATTTCTCAATTTAAGTGTCATTCCAAAACCATAATCGTGTAGCATCATGCTATTGTGTTCAATCATGTAATCCACAAATACTTTGCATCCGTTTATTTATGTGATTTATTTAATCACTCATTATTGACAGCCGAATCCACTTCCCGTGTACTAAACGCACGTGCATTCTTATATCATTTACTAGACCCATTCAGTGTTCCACTTATGCGTAACTCTAGCCTACCTAATCCATTTACAGTGTACCAATTTAACGTGCATAATTTCCATTATCATTTGGCTGCATCATTTATTCCATGTTCATTGCATAACCTTTAGCCTAAATAATCAGTGTTACGTATTCTATTCAGTGTACCAAAACGTACGTGCATAATTTCTATTATCGCTAGATTTCATATTTTATGTTGTGTTCCATTTTGCATGCCATTAACCTAACATAAATGAACGCATTACTGGATCATTAAGCTCTTAACCATTTCTCTTATTGGCTAAGCTCCATGTCATCTTAGCATAATATAAATGCTGTTAAATAATTGTTATTCACTATAATTATTGTCAATCATTTGTTATTCACTGTGAACAAATAACTGATTTATTTTCTTAATTAAATACAAAACAATAAGGTGTTTTTTTTATAACCTTAACAATATTTGCTTGGGCGTAATCCAAGCTGGTGACCTCGAAGCAATTCGTATCACTAGGAAATATTATAGTAAGCCTACACCATTAGCTACTTTCAACTGGTGATACTGTATGACATCATAAATTGTTAACCCAGCCTGTCATTCTAACAATCAACTTGCATCAATTAATCACTAGCATTAAATTAATCAGCATCACCCCGAACGGCTAAATTTAGGCCCACTCTATATCTATGGACATTATCCATATGAAATTAAGGATTTCATAAAATGGATTTTTAATTTTTGCACTAAACTGTATCTTTCCTCTGCTAGGCTTGAGTAGTATAGCCGCAAAAGGGGAGAGTGCAAGAATGTTGCAGGTTATTATGTAATGTTGCAAAGGGGGGTAGGTTGTTGCAAAGGGGGTGGGGTGTTGCAAAGGGGGGTGGGGAAAACTTGGAGGCGGCGTTATCCCCCAAGAGAAAGAAGAGAAAGGAGGAGGAGAGGTGTTCACCTGGCAGGAGCCAAGTGCACATTAAGACCTCAGCCGAGTAGGCGTTGTTTTATAGGCTCCTAATCAGCCAGTTGGCGTAAATGGCATGAGTTGCCAGATACCGCGATACCATTGTATACATTATTATAGACTCCTAATCAGCCAGTTGGCTGTAAATGGTTGTCAGATACCTCTTTTTAGCAGTACCATTGTATACATTATTATATACGCCTAATCAGCCAGTTGGCTGTAAATGGCTTGAGTTGCCAGATAGCGCCATGTATTCATTTAATCGAAGACTGAGTTGCCAGATACCATTGTATACACTATTATAGACTCCTAATCAGCCAGTTGGCTTAGAAGGCTTAAATATTGCCAGATACCGCAATACCACTGTATACATTATTATATTTCGAATACCGGTAGTAGAAGGCATAACAATTAAGTAAAACAACATTGCATCATTCTTTTATTATAAATATATAGAAAATAAATATACATTTGAGGAATATGCATATAACAGTACAGGAAATATATACACACAATTATGGATATATATAAAATAAAATATACATTTCAAATAAATATACACTTCAATAGAAATATGTACATAACAGTACAGGAGAAATATACACACACACACAATTATGGAGATATATTTATAAAATAAATATACTTTTCAAATAAATATACATTTCAATAGAAATATGCGTATAATCAGTACAGGAGAAATGTCAAGCAAAATATAAATACAATTCACTTTTTTTTCAAAATACTAAACTCGGTCTTAATCGAGTTTACAATTACATCATTATTGCTCTGCATTACGCAGTATATGCGGCTTAATAATATTTCACCGCTTAAAGTATAGGGAAACCTGTATTCGATATGAAGGGCTTTCATATCGTTCAGTACTATTTTTGTTCCCACTTTACAACCGGTTGGTAAGTCATCTTTAAATACGTCTAGAATACAATCAAAAGCACGCACAAAGAGTTCATCGTTAGCTACATTATTAAACACAAGTTTATAAGAACGCTTTTCCAATCGAGGGTTTATTTCTACCGACTCGAGCTTTTCAATCGTGAACTCACTCAACATAGCGGCAATTGAAATAATCTTCTAAATCGTTACGACAACTGCGCGTTATATAAAGAAATAGTTCTTCAGGGTGAACGGTGTAGGTGAGCTCAGCCTTGTACCGATCAATTGCTTTGTACCAAAGTTCATGGTATTTCAAAGAGTCTAAACTTTTTAAATAAACATCCAGCACTAGACCATTCTCACCAGCCCTACACTCGGTAAACCCATCGAGCAGAGCGGTGTATGCGTATTCAAGTACTGTATCAAAATAAAACATATCCGTAACACGCGCGTCTAATATAGGTTTCAGTTTACGGAATCCGACGATTTCAAACATTCTGTCGAGGATGAAACGGTTTCGCGTAGGAATAAGAGCGTTATTATCAGAAGCATTCTTCCACATCAACCGTATATCAATGCACGGCCGATCGTTATTTATACACAACGTACATACAACGGCGTATGAGGGTGCGTCACTAATCTGCTCTCTTCTTGTACCTACGTTAGCAGGTATTTTATAACGATCTTCACTCCACTTCTCAACTATCACAAAGATTCTATTCATCTCCTCGATACTTAAATAAACCCGTTTGTTTGTCGGTCTACATTCCGTTTCCAGTACATAGCTAATGGTACCGGAATTACGCCTGAACACGCGCAACGATTTCGTCACGGACACATCGTACGAGGCGTTGAGAATGCTGCTCAAAGGAAGTTCCATCGTATTCGAGGAGCGCACGTCCACTCGGCTCAAGCTCTGAGATAACTATGAGCCGTGTGAGGCACGCAGGTAGGCAGGAATGGTTCGACGGGCGGCTGACTCGATGATACGTGAATGGGCTTGTTCCGCGAGTCGAATTGTTGTACCGGTACAAGAATATCACTACCAGCCTACGCACCAGACATTTTGGATAAGAACTAGGAACATTTTATGTTTTACTAAATATCTCCACACTCCGGCGCACTATTTGAGAGGAACATATGTTCATATTTTTCCTTTCTGCCCATCAAACGATACTCGTCTCTAAACTCTGTTAAAAATTCACGCAGGGCACTAGCCACAACCTCACTACGAACCTCATCATGATATACGTTAATATAGTGATAAAAATACTTAAGATTGTCCATGATCACGAGATTCACATTTCCAGTCGTAGGGTATGAGTAATCGACATGGTGTAGCATGACGTAATACCGCTTGTCACACCACCCATCAGCAAGACTCATTATCCATACCTGCTGCTTCTCTTCTGCACGCGTTGTTTCTTTTACTTCACGGTGTATGTGAGACTTTATAAAGTTTAGCTCTGCAGTATACTTCAGCACATCGTCTGTGCAACGAAAGCCTTCAACGGTCTCACCAGAACATCCGTAGAGTATTTGTACATCTTGGAACTTCGCACAATCCAATGTGTTTTTAAAAGAGGCATAGGAGGGATGAATAGGAAGTTTTTCGGTATCCACCACATCCTGGCACTTTACTGAATACCATTTCGTAAACGTTGTACAAGCAATATTAAAGGTAGCCATTTGAATACACGTCTGATCTGAATACACGTCTGATCTCTCGGGCTTACTGCGGTCGACTGACCACGCAGGGATTCCCAGATAGTAGCATGACTCACGGTCTTACAGTGGGCGGAGCTTAGAACTTTCACACACACACACACACACACACACACACACACAAAGGAGAAAGTGAAACGCTATTTGAAACATGATTTATTTAATAAACGAGATATTCAAGTTATATATATTTACAAATACGATTTAATAAACGAGATATTCAAGTTATATATATATATATATATATTTACAAATAGATACGATTATATACAAGACGTGTGAGTTAGAAGCATCATTGGTATCCAAAGGGTACGGTATCATAGGTACCAGGTAACTGGTAACGTTTCCTATAGGTGTTACGGCACACCATCGTACCCCTAAGTTCCTTCACGCCCCCCAGCTTCTGCGCCCGAAAATTGTGGGTGCCTACAATTAGTTGGGAGGTTGTTCATCCAAACATACTAGATCCTTCAACGACTCAAAGTTAACAACCTCCCGATTCGCATGGTTGAGCGTAATACCCTTTGCCTTCACGATATATTTCATTTCCTCCCCCACCCTGACCCGTACCCCATAAGTCTTAGGTCCTGTTGAGGCAAAAGAGTCGGCGTATGCGTTGTCCCCATACTCATCCTTGATCTCATCAGTGAGCTCGCCGAGGAACTCCCCAATAGTGGGCATGTATTCACCCTCCCTCTCTGTGAATATCACGCTATCTGTATCGGCATACAATACTCTCCGCCCAAGAGAATGCAATAGACCCCAAAGTTTTATACGGGCGTAGGCTGTTGTGAAGCTGGCCACAGGTATGTTTGTAACCCTTGAGGTATCTGTGGCAAATTCAGTGTTGTTGTACTTTATTACGTAAGTATTACCTACATTTACGATCTCCATGACCTCTTTATCGGGGGCATTGGCATAATCCCAGACATCGCTATAACTTTGTGCCAAATGAATGCTCCCTCTGCCGGTATTCTGCGCAAATTTTCCCCATAGACTGTTTAGACACAACTTTGCACTAAAGCGCTTGCCAGGATTCTTTACAATTTGGACACGATCAAGTTGTATACCTTCGCGGTCGCGGTAACGTTGAATATAGGCAGACTTTTCATCTTCGGTATCAACTCCTCGCGGATACCCTGATGCCTCAACCTTATCCTTCAAAAAGGTGTTTATATATGGTGTGAAAAGGTTGGGTAGCTTCTGAAACCTCCACACCTCATGTATCTTCAGTATTCTATAACCATGGCGCACGGCTAGGGCCAACTCAGGACTTGTATATACGCCTCTGATCTTACGCTGGTGGGGTATATGGTTACATTCGCCGTTATCCTCTTCCGCGCACTTCACGCACAGGGGAAACATGAGCTTGTCGTCGATAACGACAGGTAAGATCGGCATCCATAAATTGCGTGGGGGGAGTACGTCTACGAAAGAGATCCCAAAGTAACGATCATTCAAATTTTTTGAAAATTCATTGATGGATGGTAGGCTAGGTCCCACCAGTTTCTCAGGAGCGCCCACGGGGTACGGATGCTCTTCATCACGTATGGGTATAAAGAACAGAAATCGTAGTAATGGAGCTTCACGCCCTCCGTAGGTGGGAAGTATAGTCTGAAAGGATTTGTACGTCCTCCAAACAAGCTATCACCACATTTGAGAGGATCCAGCACCATTGAACGCTTGATCGCTTTTATTTCCTCACGGTACACCTCGTCTGTCTCCATCCGTGCATCATATTCATGCTCCCACAAGACTTTGTGAGTGAACTGTGATCCTATAAGTTGATCGCGGGTGCGGGTCGATGCAAGACAGTCGGCAGGAGACCTACCGTGGATATCTCCGGTGACTCCGCACTCAGGACGGGGGCATCCATGCCACCAGCAACCGTTAAAGGAGTACACAGTCTTCACACCAGTGACACGGTTTTCACTTAACCCATCAACCCAAAAAACACGTCCATTAATCTTAATGGGTACTTCACCCGTGTTGCGGGCGTGCTTTATGTATACACCTGTCTGTTGCTGTAGGTGTATGAGCCAGTAAATAGCCTTGTGCCCGTAACTGCGGGGATTGTTTCGGTGAATAATGGCTAAGGTGTCTTTCGGCATGAAGTTATTCTTGAACACCGTAAAACATAATGATGCGATGGTGGTTGCGACTTGCAGTGGATCGCATTTGAAACGGGCTATGTACATCCTTCTAAAGGCCTGGAAACATACTCTAAGCACGCGCACATCATTCACGCAATAACGCTCACATTCATCAGCTATATTATAAGGGTTACTTTCATTAAAACTGTCGTAGTATCGATCAAAGTCTTCACGTTCATCCATACAGTCAAAATAATGTTTGGGGGGTGGTGGGCCTACGTAGTTTAAAGTCTCGCTGGTGAGGAAAGTGTATGGGAAGTATCCTTTGGAAACTTCAGCTGCTACTCCCATCACCTTGGGTAGCTTTGCTAATTTACAAGGTGTGAATAATAAAGTATCTTTAAATTGTACATTGCCTCTTATCTGCATCTGTATTAATTTGTTGCCTCTTTTCAATGGATCACCTGTAAATATCTCAGAGGATTCGTGTTCAAGCAACTCCTTATAAAGGAACTGCGTGTCAAACTTTGCCCCGTTATGGGCGAGAATATACACAGTCATTTTTTTGAACTTGTCGGCTAACTTGACAATATAGGACACAAATAGTTTCACAGGACTATCGCTGACATTCGTTTTAAAAACGTTTGTCCGTTTACCACATTTGGGGCACTCGTCACATTCGATATCCATACACTCATCACAGATAGTCTGGCTCACAAGTAAATGTGGAATTACCTCTTTGGTTTCAGCGTTCGTATATGTTTCTATATCGTAGTATACAGTTATACAGGGTTATTTTTAGGCTTAGCATCTTTCATATAACATACATGCTTTACTCCATCCGCCTTATATTCCTCCTGGCATGTAGGACAGTGAATTACGTCACACTTGTGCTTAAATTTTCCCCAATTATCCATTGTGTGAAACATACCACATTCACAGATTCTCATTTTCCTGCACGTGCCAATTGATTTATGGAAATCAAAACAGCTATTATTGAAAAATGTGCGTCTACACACATCACAGTCTCTCTTCTCAGCTTCAACTACACGGCTTTCACATTTGGTGCTTTTACACTGCTCACATACCATGTGACATTCTTTACAATGTCTCACTATATCATCCGCAAAACTCCCATATTTTCGACTTTTGTCATAACTCGCGTAAAGCCACCTTATATTACAGATGGGGAGATACGTTGTCCCTGACAATCCTAAAATAAGTAGGGGCCTTGTACGATCTCTCACACAGCTTTTAAAAACATACACAGTCCTACGACGATCATCCAACCCAAACACAACTATGCGGACATTCATTTCCTGTTCTACCCTTCTCAGCTCTTCAGGACCCATATTACAGTCAAATTCAAGTTCACAGTCTACAGCTAGTTTACGGGCACGCTCCACGACTGTAGGCAACCAAATTTTTTGAGTTCGTGTATTTTGTACAGTAAACATACGTGCTAAGAGTACTGCTATAAAGCCGCAACCACGATCGACGTTTATATGCCGTCTATAAATAGCTTGAGAATTGAAGTTAAGAGTATACGGTATGGCACTATGACCCGCAACACGGTATACATGGTCAATATTTACCGTGAAGTTGTCCATATTGAAGGCTATACTACTTTGGGCGGCTTGCATTATACGCCCTAATATATATTCTACATCTTCAGCCGCCAAACGTCTAAATGGCACTATCACCCAATAATCGTCTACATCACCGTCATCTGACCCGAATCCAAAGGACAGACTCGTCCTGACTTCACGCTCGTCACGATTCTGAAGAGCAAACTCTATAATATGCTCTACAACCCGGCGTAGTCCGCGCTCAATTCCACTGCTATACATGACTCTAGGGTCGACCCTGACTCTATACCGATTTCTAGTCAAGGCTGGGGTGGGGGCTGCGGATCGCACCAATTCCAGTGTTATACCATCCTCAACAGAACGGGGGGCGGCGGATGAATTAGTGGATATATTAGCCGAAGGTGCTGCTGATGGGGGCCCTGTTGCGTAGGAGGTTGATGGTTGGGGCTCTATTATTGTAGACTTAACAGAACGGGGGGCGGCGGATGAATAAGGGGATATATTAGGTGCTGCTGGGGTTGTTGTTGCGTAAGAGGTTGAGGGTTGGGGATCTATTACCGCTGCAACAGACGCGTATTTCGGTCGCTTTATACCTGACGTGGATATCTCATACCTCCGCTTTGGACGTGTTACCGGTATCGCTGGTGAGGGTTCAGGGGAGGAGATCACAACTACACTGTCGTCGAGGTCATCCGTAATGATGGGCTGCTCTACCTCATCGTCATTCACGGTTCTGTGGGAGAAGAAATATAAGGATCAGCACTCAAAATTTGTAATATTTGTAAATGACTCACTTAGGAGTGTGACGTGTTAGAAATGGACTCTGTAGAAAAATTCAGATTCACGAGCCCATCCACATGTATTATATCTGGACCTACAGGATGTGGTAAAACTGTGTTTATGCTTAAAATCATTAAAGAAAAGGGGGAGATGTTCTCGAAATTTGTGCATAAAGTTATATGGTGCTATTCGACGTATCAATCAGTGTTCAACGAGTACCAAGATGATATTTTGTTCCACAAAGGCGTATATGACGTTAATTCGTTAAAGGGAAATGAACATACAATCATTGTAATTGACGATCTCATGTTGGAGATGGATAAAACGTTTGCCGAGACATTTATAGTATTCTCCCACCATCTTAACATAAGCGTGTTCTTCATCAATCAGAATCTATTTTTCAAAAATAGATACATGCGCGATGTGTCGTTAAATACGCAATATCTAGTCTTATTCGAGCAACGTAGAGATGTATCACAAATTGGGGTATTAGCCAATCAAATGTTCCCGAATCAGCGTAAGGAGTTTTTGGAAGTTTATAAAGAAGCTACAAGCACGCGTTACGGATATTTGCTTTGCGACCTTCATCCGCGAAACACGTTTAGAGTGCTTCTGCGAACGAATATATTTCCAAACGAGCCTGAAACGGTGTATATTCCAGAATGACAAAGAGACTAAAGAAATACCGTGAATTAATAAAAATCTATCATCGACTGCCTCGGGCAATGCAGCAGATGTTTATTAAAAATATCGATGCCGACTTTTAAAATGCATCTGTGAAATCTGTCTTAACGTTATAAATTGCAATGTATCAATGAAAACCCATCAGAAGGCTCGCCTACGCCGCTACAAGAACATAATACGTGCACTCGCTCGTAAAAGCCAAACTGTAGCGAAGAAAAAACGAATTATTGTACAAACAGGAGGGTCATTTCTCCCCATCTTATTTTCAGTTTTGGGTCCTTTACTGACTAGATTAATATAATGAAGAAAGTGGTAGTGATTCCCCACGAGGTGTACGCCTCACTGCAAAGGAATCCAGACACGTATCTAGATCCCCGTAAAAGCAGACTTAAAAGAATGGAAAGCGAATTGTTAGCCCTATTAAACAGTGAAAAAACACCTGATGAGAAAAGAATCTTATACCAAGAAGCTCTGCAGAAATTTCTTCACGAGTACGAAAATTATAAGAGCCCTACAGAGATTCCTGTGGTTATTAGGCACGGGGGACGATGGCGACATAGGATCTGTACCCGACACAGCTGACCAACCAAAAAGATTAGCCACACAACATATCGAACATGTATTAAAAAATACCCTCCCACTTACATTGAGGAGTAAAGGCTTAAGTCTTTATAATCTATTGAATGAGGATCCCGCCATACAATGGACCGATACAGGGGAGATCATTGTGGAAGGATCAAAGGTACAGGGATCGAATATCGTAGACATTGTCATGATCTGGTGAGAAAGTGGGATAGGCCATCACCATCAGGATGGAAGCATATTAAAGCAAGACTACAACAAATAAATGTCCCTAAAACGTTGATAGGAAATCTGAACAGGTTAAAAGACTTGGAACATGCAACGCCTGTGACACAATTGAAGGCGCCGTCACCCCCGGCGGTAACACCTTTGAAGAGGAGCAAGAAGAGGTTAAACCAACCCTACCCACGTGCCTCTAAAATACGCAAATGGCTAACGTATTAACTAAACGCTATTATGACATTTCTACCCCATCCTCTTACGGCGGCGTAGATAGACTGTACAGAAGTGTTTACGGAGTAGGAAAAAAAGATGTTGAAAGATTTTTGAGGGAGCAGGACGCTTATACGCTTCATAAGCCTGTGAGAAAAAGGTTTAAAACAGTCAAGACAACGGCTTCCTCGATTGATTCTATTTGGCAAGCAGATTTAACAGACATGCAAAGATATTCTGTGTATAACGATGGTTACCGCTACATTCTATTCATAATAGACGTATTCTCTAGATATCTGTGGCTAGTTCCTCTGAAAAATAAATCACCTGAAACAGTTGCTAAAGCCACCAAAACGCTAATGTTAAAAGAAAACAGGGTTCCTGGCTATTTTTGTACGGATATGGGGAAGGAATTTATAGGCCGTGCTTTTCAGAATATGTTGACAGAGTTTAATATCAGCTATTACACAACCAATTCTATACATAAGGCTTCTTTAGCTGAAAGAGTTCAGCGCACCATAAAGGAACGCATGCACCGTTATTTTACACATAAAAACACACAGATTTCTAGACATTCTGGAATCATTGGCATCATCCTACAACCGCTCACACCATCGCACGATTGGGGCAACACCTAACGAAGTTTTAGAAAGAGGTACGCTCCCGAGAAGAGATGGATCACCACCACCACCACCACACACACTCTGCGCGCTTCAAAATCAATGATTATGTAAGGCTGTCGCGTTCGGGGAATAAATTCGCAAAGGGTTTTGAGCAAGGATGGACACGCGAGATTTTTAAAGTTAGGGCTGTGAGACCTAAAGGTGAGATAATGATGTATTACATTGAAGATTTGAATGGGGAAGAAATCTCAGGAGGCTTTTACCGCGAGGAATTGCAGAAAGTTGCGTTTAATTTAGAAAAAAATGTGTTTAAAATTGAGAAAATTTTAGGAAGCAAAGGTTCAGGAAGGAGAAAAATGTACCTGGTGAAATGGCTAGGGTACCCAGAAAGCTTCAACACCTATATAAAAGCTGATGCAATAATGAAGCTTAAATAGTATGCAACATGGCTCCTAACCATTTCTACGTCACACTCCCGTCCTCCTCGTCCCTGTCTGTACACCCTAACAACACGCTAGCCAACTTTGTAACAGAACTCCATGGGCACATTGAATTGGGTCGTGATTCGTATGAGGCGTGGATATGCGAAATTCAGCTGGACACCGTCTTTTTAAATATTGAACATAAAGAAACCGTTTTTACGATTCTTAGAGACATTGACGAGTGTGAAAAAGCTGGGGTAGCTATGGATGAAACTATGCGCATCGCTCGGACTAAGATTGCACGGTATTACAGTACAGAAGTAAGACTAGGGCCGGGTCAATATGGTTCGGCCGAGGATGTTGTGAGAGGCTTAAACGTAAGTTTAAGAAACTCAAACCTTACGAATGATTTAGTATATGAAATCGTAAACAACCCTGCACATACACTAATCCTAAAATCAAAGACTAACAGACGTCTTAAAGAACATAGAAAGTTCAAAATTCTAACCAACAGCCGATATAGCGCAGCCTTCCAAAGAGACACATTTCACGAGACACAGTATAACTTGTCCAGATTAATGTATCAATTGAAGATGGAGAAATCGGCTGAAAGGTCCCCAGACATGTGCTATATTTACAGTAATATAGTGGGGCACCAGTTTGTTGGGGATACCCAGGCACGCCTGCTGCGCATTGCTCACATCCCCAACCATAGAGGAAGGAGTTTGAGTATTACATATGACAGACCCCATTATGTGAATGTCGCAACTAATTTAATAACCAATGTCACAATATATATAAGAACGATTGAGGGCGAAAACTTCCCATTCGGTAACGGGAGCTTAACAGTAAAGCTACACTTTCGACGCACTGAGTTATAATGGATAGAAAGCCTTTCACCGTCTATCGAGGGATGCGATACCAGCGCGGTAGTGGACTTGGATCCATTTTTTCATCCATACTACGTACGGCTGTTCCTTTGCTGAAGAGGGGTGCCAGATACCTTGGAAGGAAAGCGCTACAATCAGGCCTTAACACTGCAGAAGACATATTGGCCGGGGCTAAACCTAAAGAAGCTCTAAAAAAACATTTAAAGCGTACACGGAACGAAATCATCAAAGATGCAAAGAGAAAAATGCGTGGTGGCGGGAAGAAGAAGAGGGCTCCCGGAAGAAGAAGGGGTCACGTGGTATTAAACGTAAAAGGCTATCAAAAAAGAAATGCTGTAAGCGAATGAAACCTATGGTTGACCACTTTTTTGACTGATATAAGCTAAGGATATTGATCTCATGAATCATAGTTTGTTTACCACTTGTCGAGAGAGGAGTCACTATTTCGCCATGGCACGCTTCATCCACCCATGTAGTTCATAATGCTGTAAATCGGAGCTGTCCTTTTTTGAGCTCCCGCCAACCCAAGTTTCTATTGAGCACAGTGACTTTATTACAATTAACCCTTTAAACACAATTAGTTCCCCGAGTGCACCTATAGAATTCGTGATACCCAGCTCAGGTCCTTACTTTTTTGATCCAAGCTGTGTGCACATGTACGCTAAGCTACGTATAGCCCATTCTGATGGAACGGTCTGCGATGACAAATATGCTGTATACCCTGAAACAAACTTTATGCACGCCATATTCAACCAGTGTGACGTATATTTAAATCAGACCAACATATCGGCAGGCACGGGGTACTATCATCTACGAGCCTATTTGGAAAATGTCCTCAACTTTTCCAAAGAAGCGAAGGCTACCTTTTTAAGTGCGGAGGGATATTATCAAACTAAAGATGAAAATAGTATAAAGGACAAATTTAAAAATTCTAAAAAGAAAATATACGAGTGTTTTGGACGGTTGCACACAGATTTCACTTTCCAGGAGAAGTTGCTTGTGAACGGGGTGGATATGAAAATAAAGCTCACCCGCACGAGTCCTGAGATCTGCTTAAATCTGGATGTGAATCAAGAAGAGGGTGCAAAGTCCGTTGTGGTTCACATTATGGACACATACCTCCGCGTACGGCGAGTGAAATTAAGTTCACCAAAACAACTAGAAATTGAGAAAAATTTACTAAACGCTACAGTGAAATATCCTATTAACAGAGTGCAGATCAAACTATATACGGTTCCTGCAGGGTTGGCATCGAAGCAGATAGAAAACATTGCCCTGGGAAATCCTCCTAAAAGGATATTAATCGGCATGCAGGACCACGCTTCGGTGAATGGAAAATATAAAAAGAGTGCCTTTAAATTCGAGAATTTCTGACTTAAAAATATAACGCTGTACGTTAATGGCACTGCTTTGGGTGGAACAATGGGTATGGACTATTCATCAGACGCTGTGTTACCGCTTTGTGCCAGAGCCTATAGTAATCTGACCCATATTGCAGGTGATTGTGATGAGCTTGGTAATGGGGTAACGCAGGAAGAATTCATTGATCAATTTAACCTTTACCCGTTTGACATTACACCTGACTTATCTGCTAGCGTAAATACCCATTTAACACCACAGCAGAGCGGAAACATCTCAGTGCGGCTGGAATTCGCCAAGCCTATAGACGCTCCTATTAGTGTACTAGTATATCTCGAATCGCAAGCCCTAATAGAAGTAGATAGATTTAGAAGCGTTATCACTGACTTTTAAAATGGATGCTAATACACTTCAGAAAGTAATGGAGCGAGTCACACGTTCCAAATTTATCGGCGTGTTTGCGAAGAATGAAACATTGAGTTTGCCAAGTACGCGAGAATGCGGTAGTCTTATTGTGAACACAGACATCATCGGTAATGAAGGGATTCACTGGATCGCTGTCTATTTTAAAAATAGACAGCGCCTGTACTATTTTGATTCACTCGGTACTCAACCCTGGAGTGACCCTATTATTGTAAAATTTCTCGCTCAGTTACATATTCCCGAAGTTGTGTGGACCCCATTTCGCATGCAAGGATATTTTACTAATGTTTGCGGAATGTACTGCGTCTCATTTCTCATGCATATGTCAAATGATAAAGAATTTATAAATTTTTTAAATTTATTTGACCCGTGTCACACTCGCCGAAACGATGAAATGGTATGCAGACAGATAAAAAACCTTTTTCCAATTGTACGTACTCGTTGTATATTATAATGTTTTTGTTCGTATATTTGTAACGATATATTCGTTTATTGTACTGATTTCTTTCATTTAAAAAATTTATGAAAATATATTTTGTCTTCTTATCCCAAAAAGATCGAAAAACACTTACATTATTTCGGTGTGACATTGTTGACTGATCAGTATACCTTCCCTATTCCGAGATTCTTCAAAAGATTGTATAACTCGTGTCAAATCCTCATCGGACCTTAAAGGAATAATGCTTTTAAAACATATACAGAGTATACAGACAGATCCCTATTATGTGAAGATATATTTGGTTCGAGGAATGAATCCCATAAAAATTTCGATTTTAGCATAATGGGGATAACCAAATAACATTGATTGACATTTTTTGGCGAGTATCTATTTGACGAGATACTACAACTCTCCATATATATATAAAATTCTAATTATAGACACTTACATTTCTATGGTAGTCCCTTGCGTCGGATTGTAAGGACCGTCACTGCAAATATTAATTGCGGTTAATGCTGCAGTATCACGTTCTTCATACAATTCCGGGGAGACGTACAGGTCCATGGTGGAGGATGTGTGACATTGTTGACTGTTCAGTATATACCCCGTATTCCGAGATTCTTCAAAAGATTGTATAACACGTGTCAAATCCTCATCGGACCTTAAAGGAATAATGCTTTTAAAACATATACAGAGTATACAGACAGATCCCCATTATGTGAAGATATCTTTGGTTCGAGGATTGAATGCCATAAAATTTCGATTTTAGCATAATGGGGTAACAAAATAACATTGATTAACATTTTTGGCGAGTATCTATTTGACGAGATACTACACCCCATCCGTATATAAATTCTAATTATAGACACTTACATTTCTATGGTAGTCCCTTGCGTCGGATTGTAAGGAGCGTCACTGCACATATCTTCTACGGTTTGCGTTGTAAATAATTCATCACGGTCAACCGCATTAAAAAGGCTAATTGGTTAATGCTGCAGTATCACTCTCTTCACACAAGTCTGGGGAGACGTACAGGTCCATGGTGGAGGGAATGATTATTCACTGACGCGAAAATAGCTACTGTTACTCCAAACTGAAAAATATCCCCTTTTATATGCACAATCGCCAAGCTCCGCCCCAAAAGACCAGATGTTCGTAGTGATTGGCTGCCGATGTAGCTGGGTGGAGCTATGACGTGTACCAATCCGCTATAACGAGACCGGACGAGTAACATATATATAAAATCGAATTATAGGCACTTACATTTCTATGGTAGTCCCTTATATTATATTTTTTACTTACAAATTATTAGTATTGTTTGTTAACATAATTGTTAACTTATTTTATAATAAAGAAATTATATCCTAATTATATTTTAAAAAGAACATTCGGTTTCAACGTTAAGCTGTGGTCTAAGGCGGCGTGGCATAAATAAATACTAAAATAAAATTAAATGTTAAAAATCTTTATTCATACGTTATTAAAAGTTAAAAATCTTTATTAATAAAACAGGATAGAAGCATATGAAAGTCAAGGTAAACTATAGTTGTAAATTATAGTTAGGTTATACGATGTTTTTCGGGCATACTACTGCCTCGGGTTAAATGATCCTGTTATTTTAAATCACGTATTTGAAAGAGTTAATATTATTGCTACATAGAAAAAATCGTGCATTACGATGTTTTTCGGGTATACTACTGCCTCGGGTCAAATGGTCCTGTTATTTTAAATCATGTATTTGAAAGAGTTAATTATTATTGCTACATAGAAAAAATCGTGCATTACGATGTTTTTCGGGTATACTACTGCCTCGGGTCAAATGGTCCTGTTATTTTAAATCACGTATTTATCGACACATCGCTCTCATTTCCATTGCTATATATGGCTCTAGGATCGGCCCTGACGAGATGTATTTCGTAGGTTAGGTTAGGTCTCTTACATATAAAAGTCCATGTGGTAGAGTAAGCAACGAACCCCATCGACGAGATGTATTTCTGAATCCATGTTAAACTGGAGGTCTAATTTACGAGCGAGTGCACGTATTATGTTCTTGTACCGGCGTAGGCGAGAAAGAGTTAATTAGTATTGCTACATAGAAAAATCGTGCATTATGATTTTTTTCGATTATTATTTATTGAACAAAACTCTCGCTCTCTTTCTATATATATATATATATATATATATATATGAAAGAGTGGTCTGGAAGGAGGTTTACCAATGATTAAATTCTCTTTGCGAGTGACCCGTTGCCCGCGTCGGGCTAACCTTTGGTTAGCTTCCGCCCGAATTGTTCATTCTGACGAAGGTCAAGCTTTTCACTCCACCTTAGACCTACAGTTTAACGTGGATTCCGAACCACGCCCCATCAGCAGCCCAGCGTCTTGACCACTAGGCCACCTAGGGTACCCATTTATCTACCAACCACTTTCTTTATTGTGTGGAAGGATGAACAGCTGGGTTTTGCTGCGCGCCGGCTGCCGTCGGGTCTCGAACCCTGGGCCGATGGATTCGTAGTCCGCGACGCTAACCACTACACCACCGAGGCGCCTCATGAGGCTAGCATCATGAAAAGAAAAACTATGGTATTTGTCATTACTTACTCGGACTATAGTGGATTTAATTATCCCAGAAGAGTTCCTTGTTCCATGCACGGTCTGTGTGTAGCATATATATATATATATTGTGTGTACGTTTTTCCCACTGTTATTCGTGACTTAAATATTTATAATAAAAATCAAGTGTCTAAAAAAGTTATTTAATAAGCAGAATTTAATTGGATTCATTGTAGAAGTAATAACAATGGCAATATTAATATTTGGAGCATTGGGTACTTATCAAGGGCTGTCTTTAAGAAAGGTCTCTCGCAAGCAGATTTTCTCCGAAACCAACCTCGCTATAGTGGACTGTGTTTTGGGGAAATCCAACTTTCTTCGTTTCTTTTAATTTCGTTTTTTCATTTTTCATTCGCAGGGAATGAGGCTCGTATGTTTCTTAACTTTTCATCTCGTTTGGTGGGTTTCGAATTGTATCGTAAATTATCGTATTTCGAATTGTATCGTAAATGATCATTTCGTTTCGTTATTCGTGAGGGCTCATCTACAATCATATATTGTGGTATTTTATATGATTTGTGTACAGATGGGTTAAACTGTGGGTCTAAGTTACGCAAAATATAAAACATTTTCATTGTGTATATATATATATTATATATATATATATATATATCACAAGATATTTAAAAGACTGATATAATTATAGTAAACTTATGTCGAAATAGTTACCCATAAAATTAATTGTTTTCGGCTGAATTATGGATAACTATGTTATTTGTTTCGTTCATCTTCAAGTTTAATGAAGCTGGGTATCCCTTATAAAAATTCGTTTCTGTCTAACGAATTATTTATTGGGTAACTTTGTTAATTCTATTAATGCGTAAATATTTCTGAAACATGAAAGAGGCGCTTGTGTTATTTTATATGGTTGATTCTTCCAACTGATTAACTATATAAACATAATGTGTTATTTTATGTGGGTGAATCTTCCAACTGATTAACTATATAAACATATATTGTGGTATTTTATATGGTTCATTAGTTTATTATATATACAAGTACAATTTAATAAATATTGCTATCTGGAATACATAGCGCTATCTGGTGTACATGACGCGATCTGGCAACTCAGCAACTGAATACATTGCGTGATCTGACAACTCAGCAACTGAATACATGGCGCTATCTGGAAACTCAGCCAGAATATAGGTTTATAAAAGACCGAGAAGCTGGTGAAGACTCATTCCCAGCTCGGCTCCAGCCGAGCAAGGACCTCCGGTCCTTCTCTTTTTGGCTCTTTGGGAAAAACCCTTAGTGGCCTCTTAGGTTAGGTAAACGAAAATAATATGCCTTGCTATCAAAGGCAACTACTCTCTCTCTCTCTCTCTCTCCTTCAGGTATCTCCCTCCTTCAGGTGTCTCTCTCTCTCCTGCATGTGTACCTACTGCATGTGTACCTCCTGCATGTGTGTGTACCTCCTGCATGTGTACCTCCTGCATGTGTACCTGTCCCTTGGCTCAGCCAACTGGCTGATTCTGGCTGATTAGGAGCCTATAAAACAACGCCTACTCGGCTGAAGTCTTAATGTGCACTTGGCTCCTGCCAGGTGAACACCTCTCCTCCTTTCTCTCCTCCTTTCTCTCTGGCCCTTTGGGGAGAATAGCTTGGGGGAGGCCTCCAAGTTGCATGCCCTTGCAACCTAGGTTGGTGCATGACCCTTGCAACCTAGGTTGGCAACAATAGCCAGTACTCTTTTTTTCTTTCTTTTTTTCTTTTTTTCTTTTTTTCTTTTTTTTGCAACCCCCACCCCCCTTTGCAACACCCCCCATCCCCCTTTGCAACATTACATAATAACCTGCAACATTCTTGCACTCTCCCCTTTTGCGGCTATACTACTGGCTTGAAACATTGTGACTAGTAAATATTTGAGAAAGTGAACAACTTGGTCTAATTTATATAGCAGTCTGAAAAGTTTGTTATAAAGCATATTTAGGGTTTTGCCAGATCCCTTTTTATATTCCTCCCAGAGCTGCTGACAAAAAAATAAAAAAAGAGAGTGCCTTTAACTTCACTTGTACAAAATTGGCAGTGCCTTATAGTCCTGTTTGTCTTAGCGCAGAAATTTTGATATTGTATTCTTGTCTCGGCTGTTACTTAAGGAGTTGGTGATAAACTGACTCAGAAACTTAAATTCTTGTACTTCCGTTATTAAATCACCTCTCATTCTGAATCTAATATCAGATGAATAGTTAGACCTTTTAGGGTGGAACTACATAACCTTAGTTTTGGTTGCATTAAAAAGAATATCATGGTTCTATAAATATAATTTACAAATTATTCACAAATTATATTCTTAGAAGACACCAGACTTTCAACTACTCTCTCACACACACACACACACACACACACACACACACACACCACACACAAACACACACAATATAATAGTTTCTCAAAGATATCCAGCTTTGACAAATTACATCTACATCAAAAAATTATCATTAATTTTTCCTCATTTTTGTGAAATGAGATCTTCCCACCATAATCTAACTTTCTGTCCTTTATGAAACTTTAAAACAGGAGTGCTCAAACTTTTTGCAGGCGGGCACATTTTCCAAATGCTCGAGCACAGGCGGGCACACACAAAAAAATATTGATAAAAAATACATAAAACACAAAAAATATTATTATCTGGTTTTAATTGCAATATTCTTTCTATTAACCGGTCTCTAAAACCTTGTCTGGGGGCTACTCGCGGGCACACCGAAATAGCTTCGCGGGCACAAATGTGCCCCCGTGCACAGGTTTGAACACCCCTGCTTTAAAACGTAGTAAGAGCTCAAAATGTCTCCATAAATGATTTGTCATGATTAACACGATCACTTGCCTTGGAGTATCCAAGAAACACAAAATTACATTAACATTTAAAGCTCGATATCTACAAACCACCTTTTTTTGAGGCATATACTGTTATACATGTCAGTACCATGTTTCTTTTCCTAAACCAAATTGGTTTTCACTGGTATACAGGTAGCAGTTAAGTCTATTAATGAGTATACTGTATATATTCTCAAACCTTAGACATAATACAGGCCTAAGCTAATGGTCTACAGCTATCTTTATTAATGATTTTACCTTTCTTATCTTTTATAACTGAAACTAAAACAACTGATAACATTCTATTTGCCAAAATGCCATGCACTTGTAAAGCACATAGCTAACAAACGCACTAATCTATCACTACTACAGTAGCCTCTCAAATTACTTGGACCACCCCCAGATTTTTCTATTTTTTTGATAAATCCCAGAGAAGGTGTAATTCTTGATAACAATAATTCCTCTGAGACATCGTCTCTAGACATATCGCAAAAAGGAAAAAATACCCATAAACGGCTTATCTTAATCCTTTGAAAACCTTTTCTAAATCTCATGCCACGTCAAATATGTAGGTGGTCCAAGTAATTTTTATCAGCAATTGTGAATTTCGGATGTTCAGCAGAAATCCCATGATTTGTTACAATCTAAACATTTTATGGTATGTTTAGTCTCAAACATACTAACTCTTATGTTTAATCTATAGGTAGCATCACAATTAATAGTATTGCTTCAATGTACAGAATTGAATAACTCACTGTAGTGTTTTTTTCCATAATTTGAACATATTCTCAGTCCCTGTTACATTTTGAAGGTTAGCAGGGAGAAACATTGTACTATTATTGCTTTTAATTCTTTTGGGTATTTTTTTACAAAGTTTTGACATCTCTCAGTGAAACTTTCAGCCCATTCTCTTAAAAAAAATTGTTGCAGTTCATTCAGATTCGAAGGGTTTCATTTGCGGAGAGGTTTTTCAAATTAAACCAAACATTCTCGTTTAAGTGAGAGCTGTGCTTTGAATGGGTCACGAGAGAAGCTTGAAATTCTTTTGTTGAAACCATTTCATGTTGCTCTTACTTTTATGTTTTGAACCATTATCTTGTTGCAGCACCCAACTGCGACCCATTTGCAACTCCCGAACTGAAGACAATACGTTTTCTCCTAAAATTTCGTGATATTTCTCCGAATTCATGGTTTCACTGATGACAACAAGCGTTCCTGGACCAGAAACGTTAAAGCATCCCCAAAGAGGTTTGAGGGTTTTCTTCGTGCAACGCTTCCATGCAATCCATTCTTTCTCAATGGAAACCTACAGTAGATAGATAAACATCGATCTTAGACAGTCTTAATGTTTGGCAAATATTACTTGCTGTCATTCGTGGATTCGCAGCAGCCATTCTTCCCCTCCTTCTAGCTACAAATTCTGAAATCTTGCAAGGTGGTGGTCCACACCTTGGTAGAGTTTTGAGTGTTCCAAATTCTTTCCATTTCTTTATAACTGCAGCAACCTACGTAAATGGAATTCGAAGTTCTTCTCCTATCTTCCCATAACTCTTTCTAGAATCGTGTTCAGCAATAACAGATCTCCTAAAATCTGTAGACAGCTCTGTACCACGACAACCCATTGCTTACTAATGGTTTGTACAGTCATCCGTCTTCCATGAAGATTCACAGAGGAAATTCTAGAATTCAGAATTGCCAGCAGTCTCTAATCAATAAACAGCCAACTACTGATAAAAATATTAAATTCTTCAAGGAAAAGGTGGACACACAAAGTATTAAATAATTTTATAAATAAATGTACGAAAACTTTTGTATTTTAACTTTTTTATTTTCCTCAAATTCTTGGAGTTAACCTAATTTTCTTTATTTGTTAAATTTTTTTCCAAACGAACTGTAAACTTTCCATGACTATCATATGCATGGTACGAAAGATAAGAACGAATATAACTGAAATATTTCTCTGTACGAATATTTATGAGCACCACTGTCTATACAAGTTTTTTGACGTTCTTATATGTTGTTCGTATAAGTTAACTAACCACAGTGATAGATTAAAGGAAACTAAAGAATTTAAAATCGCCATATGCACTCCCACAGATTAAGACTCATCGTCTTTTTTAAATTTAGTAAATATTTCCGTCTTTCGAGTAACAGAAAAGACATTAGGAAGATATTTTTTACTTTGAATTAGACCATTGGGAGTAACATTTTCATTAGCGAGCAGTGAAGGGACCAAAGATTTAAAAAGATTTGCACCAAAGACGGGTCAGAGTAAGTAGACATAAGTGAACTTTGTGTGGACCTTGAAATTAATAAATAAATAAAGAAGGAAATTAATTTATTACCTCAATTTCAGGTTTTGAGATTAAAAAATGAAAAAGGAAAAAGATTTTTGGTTTTACGATATTTTTTATTTTTTATTTTTTATTATTTATTTTTTTTATTTATTTTTTGCTTTGATTTATTTATTTACTTTTCCTTTTTAGTTTTTGAAATTTATTTGGAAAAAACAAATTTCTTTTTAAAATCCTCGAATGGAATTTTAAGTGAATCAAAAGCGAATAAACTTGAAAATGAATTTTATATATATATATATATATATATATATATATATATATTATATATATGTTACAGTCAAAAGCCAAACTCAGTCAATACAAGTAATGATGGTGAACATCAAAGAAGCGCTCCAGCTCAACGTAACGAATAACATTCAAAGTATTAATGTCGAAACATTGAAGCGCAGAATCGACAACTCGCACTTCGCATTCAATTGTGCTTGAAGAACGATGGATAGGAATCAATTTCGCACAACATTTGCCGCGACTTCGTAAGTCACGCATAAATGCAGTTTCGTTCGAGAAAATCTTCACTCCTATTTGTTTGTTGTTTAAGAAGTTACTCGCTGTGACACGAGTTGGAACCGAAATGTTTCTAAGAAACAGTGACGTGAATATCGTCATTTTCCGTGGCCGGTCGATTCGCCGACGGACGTTTTGCCGACAGACATTTTGCCGAAGGCTGTTTCGCCGAACGGACGATTCGCCGAACGGACAATTCGCCGAACGGACGATTCGCCGAACGGACAATTCGCCGAACGGACGATTCGCCGAATGGACTGTCATTAATATTTCTATGACAAAACACACACACACATGTTATTAAAGGTTATTATTAAATGTTATTGAATTATTTTGTTAAAATATTAAATACAAAAATTAGTTGTTAACTTTTATAATTTAAGTCTTGCGTTTGTGCCTTTATAGTTTAAGCTATTCTGAAACGTTTGTTCGTTTGTTGCCTTTTTTAAATCTTAGTAACTTATGTCTTAGGTTTTCGCACTTAAAATTGCAGTCATCCTGGAACTTTTACATTGTTCACTGTTCAGTAACCCACAATGCCTCTTCAATTTATTGATTCATAGAAAGGCCATAAAAAGTTAGTACACCCTTGACGATTGGTTAGGTTAAGTCATGATATTTTCATTAGTTTACTGTTAAAACATACGAAAATATCACGACTTAACCTAACCAAGCGTCATTTTTTTTAATAATATTAGTAATAGTTTCTCTAAACAAGTTGTATCTGTAGACAAATTATTTTAGCTAAATTGTATCTGTAGACTAATTGTTGTAGATAAATTGTTGTCGACAAATTGTTGTAGATGAATTGTATCTTTAGACAAATTGTTGTAGACAATTCGCCGGACACCGTCAAAGTGAATTGAAAGTTTTAAATTATACAATATACACCGAGAAAGAGATTATATATATATATATATATATATATATATATATATAATATATATATATATATATAGTATATCGATATAATTTATTTAAAAAAGGTATCTATGTTTTTACGTCAAGCGTCTATAACTGTCAATTTAACATAATTTAATATTTTAACAAAATAATTCAATAACATTTAATAATAACCTTTAATAACATGTGTGTGTATTTTGTCATAGAAATATTAATGACAGTCCATTCGGCGAATCGTCCGTTCAGCGAAACAGCCGTCGGCGAAACGTCCGTCGGCAAAATGTCTGTCGGCAAAACGTCCGTCGGCGAATCGACCGGGTACCTCATTTTCAAATGTAGTCAAGAATTCCTAATATTGACAGAATATTAATTAGTTACGAGTAAAGTTATTTCAAAATGTTTTCAACGCGAATTATTCGTTGATGATTTAATTCTTGGTTTCTTCTACCTCAGTCTTTTCCATATACAAATTAAAGGGAGGAGCACCGGTCTGTCTACAAATTTCCTTACCCATTTCGCACCTTCCACAGAGAAGAAGGCGAGTCGAGGAGACTTTTCTTTTCATATGTAGAATTTAATAATAAAGTGAAGTTGCCGCTGAATTAACTACACCAGAATGAAAACTTCTGAAATTTTCTTAAAACTTGTTTCGATCCCAAAAGGGTTCCACACCATCTTCTCTCTCTCTCTCTCTCTCTCTCTCTCTCATATATATATATATATATATATATATATATATACAATCAATGTTTAATACATTCGTAGTTACAGCTTAAGTGGAAAGAAGATAAAAAGTTTAAAAAAATTTCAAACAGAGCATTATTCTACCCATATACCCATTTCAGGGTACGAGCATTGTTAAGCAAGCAGCGGGTAAATGTATTGAACTGACAAGGATTTCGTACCTAGTTCATCAGCAATGAAGGCAACAATACTCCATGTTATCTTAGTTCAAAGAATACAAATTCGTATTCGTTTACGCGCAATTTTCGTTAGTTTGTATTGCAGACACCTCCAGTTATTATAAGTCCAGATGCATGATTCTTCAGGAGCAAGGCGCACCATAAGGTTGCGTTTCTTCTCCAAGGCAGCACAAATTTATCTGGACATTTACAGTCACATTCGTACTATCTCATGCTTGCTTTACACAAACTGGGTCAAAACCCAGAAGCATCTGCAATCGCAAACTGTCCGTACACAGGCCTGGAGACCCAACGTGGCAATAAACTGTACTTATTCTTTTCGTGTTAACCCTCCAGCACTCGAGGTAATAACCAGCATTTACCTTGAGTAGGAGAAGAAGAACAACACGTAAAATACTTCGGGACGTGAAAGCAATATGCGTTTCCTAGGTTGTTTAAATGTATGACAGGTTGTATTAACTTTTATCACGTCGACGCCCGTGAAAACACCTTCCCATGGAAGGAGAAGAAAGCCAAAATCAAGATCTAAATTTTCGAGATGCTTCGATACTCTGCGTTTGGAAGATTGGAGGCCATGGACAGAGGTAAAGATGAATTGAGGAAGGTTGTTCAAGAGTTGAGCGGTTGAGTAGATGAAAGATTGACAATACCGTTTCACCCTTGCGTTAGAGAACTGGACAGAAAAGGGATGGGATATGTTGAGAATCCGGTACTGCAAGCCCTCCTTAATGGAGGAAGCGTGCAGTTAGAGAGTTCAGAAGAGCAGTGTCCGTTATAATACCGATACTAAAGAGAGAATTGGGCAACATTGCGTCGAAGAGAGAGGGATTGAAGGCAGTCAGTAAGAGGCGGGAAATGAGACGAAAAGCCTTTGATTCCACCCGCTCAAGTAGAGGTGTGCGGGTTGAGCCACCCCACACATGTGAAGCGTACTCCATACAGACGGAGAAGACCTCAAACAGGAACTGACTAGGGTGAAGAAACTGCGGAGCCTGAACGGCACACCTAACCTCTTTAAAAGCTGTTTCAGAAAGAGAATATATGTGATCTTTCCATGAAAGATCACGAGAAAAGGAAACACCAAGAATGTTAAGAGAAAAGGACGGATTGAGTTGTATGTTGTTGAAGATAAGGGGATAGTCGTGTGGAAAATTGTGGCGAGTAGACAGATGAAGGAACTGGGTATTAAAGGTATTGAAAGCCAAAAGGTTTTCCAATCAGAGAGTATATATATATATATTTTTTTTTTAATTTTCAACGAAATTAATGTCTGAAAATAGACAATAAACCGAAGTTTTCCTCGCAAATTTACGTACGTCTCATTTAGACTAAGTTAAGTTGGCTTTAATTTGATTAGGCAATAAAACCTTACACCAGGGAGTGGGTACGACATTCTGAAAAAAAATTGTTACATACCTTAATAAGGTTTATTCGTAGCAGAAAAAATTCCTGTACATTTCTTCACACATTAGTTCATTCTTCTCTTTCCACTCTCTGCTGGTAATTTTCCCTCTATCTCTAATGGACTTTACCCAAAAACTGAGGCAACTTGTAGTTATTAAAAAAAATTAAGTTATTATTTTGTATTAAAAGTGACTTATAACGTAAACTGTACATAGCTGTGTTTAATTTTTCGTATATACTGGATATATCCTCAATCCACAAATCGCCCTGTCTATGACCCCTAATCAATCTTTCAAACGTAGCGTGTCCAGGGTTCTCAAAACTATAAACCTTGATTTCGGCCCTCTCCTTCTCCTTCCATAAGAGGGGAAGTAGGTATTTTTGTGGGGGTTTGTCCTTAGCCCCCTCCTTCCTGCATAATATATATATATATATATATATATACATACATTATAACTGCAAACACGCAGTGTAATTAACGTAAAGAACGACGCTTTGTATAGGAGAATATTCCGCGCAAGATGAGAGCGAAACAAATGAAAAAATGAGGTATATATATATATATATATATATATAATGCAAACCCACAAGGAAAAAGAGAAATGATTCCAATGCCTTTCGTGTATTCAGAAGTACACCTCGTCAGGGAATGGCGAGGTGACGAGGTGTACTTCTGAATACACAAAAGGCCTTGGAATCATTTCCTTGTGGGTTTGCATCATTCATTCATTTCACGTGTTTAATTATGAAATTCATCCCATATATATATATATATATATAATAATATATATATATATATATATATATATATTATATATATAACAGCGCCAATAAAAAATCGTAAAAGCACTTAAAAACCTGCTAAAGGAAGATTAAAGCTAAAAATAAAATGAGGGATTGACCGCTTTTTCAAGTCCACGAAAAGCAACTGAAAAGGTAAAGGATTAGCGGAAACCAACCTCCAAAGGAATAATTTAAAATGTGTGCCACGTTGTACTCAGAATTGTCATCAAGGTGGATAAATGAATAATTAAAAAGCTTGAAATGCTCTCTCTCTCTCTCTCTCTCTCTCTCTCTCTCTCTCTGAAGCTCGCAAATGTAACACCAATCTTTAAAAAGGGTGATAGGGAAAATCCTTGTAATTATCGCCCGATCAGTTTAACATCAGTTGTCGGCAAACTGTTGGAATCCATCATTACAAAACGTATTGTGTATCACCTTGAATCTAACAATCTAATTTTTTATTCTCAACATGGATTTAGGCGACATAGATCCTGTCTGACAAACCTGTTAGAGTTTTTCCATAATATGCATACACTGTACGATGCAAGTAGGGCAATAGATATAGTGTATCTTGACTTTCAAAAAGCTTTTGACAAAGTCCCTCACGCTAGATTGATAGCTAAAGTCAAAGGACTAGGAATCACCGGGCTCGTTTCCAACTGGATTGAGGATCGGTTAAAAGATAGAAAGCAGAGAGTGGTAATAAATGGAGTGGCTTCGGAGTGGGCGCCCGTCACCAGTGGTGTCCCACAGGGTTCCGTGCTTGGTCCTTTACTTTTTATCATCTATATTAACGACATAGACGTCGGGCTTCTAAGTGCAATCTCAAAATTTGCAGACGATACGAAATTAGGAAGTAGTGTAGGTACTGAGGAGGGCATAAGAACGCTTCAGAACGATCTTGACAGGTTGGGCAAATGGTCTGCTACTTGGCAGATGCCATTCAACTTGGACAAATGTAAGGTAATGCACATAGGTTATAAAAACCCGAAGACCGATTACTCTCTCTTGGGAAGGAACTTGACTGAGACCGATCTAGAGAAAGACTTAGGAGTCTATATCAGCAACGATCTGAAACCGTCGAAGCACTGTGGAGAAGTCGAAAAGAGGGCCTTAAAATTATTAGGTTATATTAAAAGACAGTTCCAGTTTCGGAACGAGGAGACTGTAATGTCTCTTTATAATTCTCTAGTCAGACCTCAACTGGAATACTGTGCGCAGTTTTTGGTCTCCATCCCTCAGGAAGGACATAGAAAGGTTAGAAAGAGTACAAGCAAGGGCTACAAAATTGATCCCTTCAATGAGAATGCAAAGCTACCAACGGAGATTGGAGCGCCTAAATCTGTTTAGCTTAGAGACGAGGAGGTTGCGAGGTCAGCTTATTCAAGTCTTCAAGATGCTCAAAGGAATAGACAGGGTAGATTACAGAAATTATTCTCACTTAATGCCAATCCGACAAGAAATAATGGGTTTAAACTGGAACTAAAGACATTTAGGACCTCTGTCTGCGGAAATTTCTTTTCCTATAAAATAGTTAATATCTGGAACCAACTTCCCTCGGAGGTTGTTTCCAGTCAAAGTGTAAATGTGTTTAAAAATAGGCTAGACAAAGTACTGAATACTCTCATAGTTTAAGATTAAAACATAAGAAAACTCTACAGGAGTTACAAGGGGTTACAAGGAGTTACAAGGAAAAGAAGTACCTCAAAAGGCCTTGCGGCCCATACCGAGGAGGTACCAATGGCAACGGGTGCCAGGGAAAATTTTGTAAAAGTTTATTTTTCTTTCAACTATCCTAGCAGTAGTAGAAAACTGGATAGAAAAGTAGAAGGCTCTCTCCCCACCCTCCGCTCCCTCCCTGCCAGAGGCAGGTAAGGAAAAAGTTTGAAGAAAATACCTTGACCCTGGAAAAGTAGCCAAGGAAATTTTACAGGAAAGTGGAGAATATATAAATAGCTCTATATTTAGCTTGCTCACAGAGACACCGAGCAAGCGAACTCCTGCAGAGTTTTCTGAGGTTTTAATCTTAAACTATGAGTGTGTTCAGTACTTTGTCTAGCCTATTTTTAAACAGATTTACACTTTGACTGGAAACAACCTCTGAGGGAAGAGAGAGAGAGAGAGAGAGAGAGCAAGCTAAATATAGAGCTATTTATATATTCTCCACTTTCCTGTAAAATTTCTTTGGCTACTTTTCCAGAGTCAAGGTATTTTCTTCAACCTTTTTCCGTACCTGCCTCTGGCAGGGAGGGAGCGGAGGGTGGGGAGAGAGCCTTCTACTTTTCTATCCAGTTTTCTACTACTGCTAGGTTAGTTGAAAGAAAAATAAACTTTTAATAACAGGAACCTCCCAGAGTGGACCGAAAGGTCTTTGAGGCTTCCTCTTGTCCTTGTAACTCTCTCTCTCTCTCTCTCTCTCTCACACATACACACGCACACACACACACACACACACACACACATATATATATGGGAATGAACTCAGAATGGTTCTCTGAGGTTTTTTATGATACACACAGACCGTGCATGCGAGTGACCCGTTGCCCACGTCGGGCTAGCATCATGAAAAAGAAAAAACTATAGTATTTGTCATTTACCATTACTTATTCGGACTATAGTGGATTTAATTCTCCTAGAACAGTTCCTTGTTCCATGCACGGTCTGTGTGTATCATATATATATATATATATATATATATATATATATATATATATATGATGAATAAAACCACGAAGGAAAAAAGAAACACAAAGGGGTGCTCAAGCGCTTTCGTCTAATGACATCCTCAGGAACACTGGAGTGAAAGGACAGATCAAGGCAATATATAGGTTACAAAAATAAACATACATACATACATATTCACATATATATACATATATATATATATATATATATATACATATATACATATATATAGTAAGCATAGAAAAAAATTGTGGGAGGAGCCAACATTTTATTTATTTATTTTTATTTCTTTATTCTTTTGCGACCTACCGTTTTCTCAGACAATAATTATAAAAACAATTTTGGTAATTTTTTTTCCCTTATGCATATATATATATATATATATATATATTCTGTATATATTGCGTTTATATTTCGTATATATACCGTATATATGTTGTATATATATTTTATTGTTCTTTATATATCATCTAGGCATCATTTTGTTTTCCAATTTATATTTACTTGTACTTTTTTATTCGTTTGTGACTATAATATGCATATTATTATTATTTTTTATTTTTTTAATAATTAATTTTTTTTTTTTTGGTTTATTTCTTTATTTTTTTGTGACATATATATCAATTTGGCAGCATCTATTAAATCGATTGTAAAACTTCCCTCTTGAGCTTGAATTGGTAGACTCCACTTACAATATTTATATTTATTTTTATTTCTTTATTCTTTTGTGACCTGTTCCATAAAAAAGCCATTTGAATTTATATTGAAGGTCGGCCAAAGTGCTAAAAGTGTCTTTATATATATATATATATATATGTATATATATGTATATATATATATATATATATATGTATGTATATTTATGGGTTTTTTTTTATTTGCCTGTTTATTTCTTTATGATTATTTAGGCTGTGACATATATATCACTAAGGCACTATTTTGTAATTAATTTTTTCTCAATTTATATTATATTTATTTTTATTTCTTTATTCTTCTGTGACCATATAAATGTTGGCTCCTCCCACAATTTTTTTCTATGCTTACTATATATATGTATATATGTATATATATATATATATATATATATGTATATATATGTGAATATGTATGTATGTATGTTTATTTTTGTAACCTATATATTGCCTTGATCTGTCCTTTCACTCCAGTGTTCCTGAGGATGTCATTAGACGAAAGCGCTTGAGCACCCCTTTGTGTTTCTTTTTTCCTTCGTGGTTTTATTCATCATAAATACTTTTCACGTGTCACTTTCGTGAAATAATTTTTCATATATATATATATATATTAGACCAGCCCAGATTCTAATGGTGTTTTTTAAAAAAATTTAAAAATAATGTCTTCCTCCCTAAAAACGTTAAGCATATTAAGAAAGAAATATTGGCCAAATCGATAAATATTTAGACGTGTCGCACGAGGGTCGAAGTTTCACCGTTATTGTCATAACGGTGTACTGTATAGCAAATCTGAGTTTGATCATAACTTGAATATTTTTCTGGCCAAACTTCATTATTATTGTTTATAGGGTTTCTGCACCACCCAGGAGGTAGCTATATTCGGCGCATATTTTTATAGTGTTTTTTCCATTAGGTATACTCCACTGTTTCTGATCTTTAAATTTTGGATTTTCATTGCCTTGGTCCATGGCTACTTCAAGACAATTTTAGTGGGTGGGTTAAAATAGTTTTTTATTTGTATTTGATCACAAATAACACAAATCAACTCAAATGTATATGTTGATGCATATACGATATACTCATATATACTCATTATATGCTCTTATTTTATTTTAGTAGATGCGTGAAATCTTTTTGTACGTGGGAAATTGCCCACTGATCCGTGGATGGTATCTTATCTCGTTTCTGTGACCCAATCCAATGCCCTCTGGAGAATTTGACCCTATAACAATATAGCAACTTCACTCACAATTTGCATGCGTTATTTTAAATGAGTCAGTAGTAAACGGTATATTCCCTGATTACCTTAAGATAGCTAGGGTTTGTCCAGTATTCAAATCAGGCAGCCTTGATTCTCCATACAATTACCGGTTAGTTTCCATACTATACAACTTTAAGTAAACTATTTGGAAATTTCTTAGCTAAATACGACATCCTAGCCCAAACGCAATTTAGATTTAAAGGTCACACCACAGGATACGCTATCAACATGCTATTAGAAAACATCTGTGAAAGCCTAAACTATAAAACACACAATCTTAGTTTTCCTCGGCCTGTCGATCATATCTTACTAGGTAAATTAAACACATATGGCATAAGGGGAAATACGCTAAGTTGGTTGAAGTCATATCTCTCTAATCGTCACTAGTATGTTAAAGTAAATGACATTTCATCAGACTGTGCTATATTGGAAAATGGGGTTCCACAGGGATATGTCCTTCAACTCTTAGTTTCCTTAGTACATGTAAATGAATTTCATCGATCAACAGCATTAAATTGTATTCAATATGCAGACGATACAACACTCACTTCTACACACCACGATATCAACTCCCTAATAAATGAAAAGAACAGGCAATTAGAACATGTCTATAAATGGGTGTGTACAAATAAACATCTACTGAACTTTACAAAATCATCATATATGATTGTCACTAAAAATCCTGTAATCGCGCACACTCCATCAGTAATTGGAAAACTTCTCTCGCAAAAGTAAATGAAGTTAAAGTTCTTGGCATCAAGTTAGATTACAAATTACATTTCAAAAGCCACATACAACATATCAAATTGAAAATATTTAGATTTCTATACATAATAAAAAAAAATCAAAATACACTTCCCCAAAAACTTCTTACACTAAATGACTCGCATAAATTAACTATCGGTATAAGTATGTACAAAATTGTTAGTAATAAAAACTATACCTCGCCCATTCACAAGGCGATTACCCCCATCACACCAATGATAATCATAATACAAGGCTGCCCAATGATTTCATACACAAACCAAATTATTCAATACTCAACGAAAATAGAAGGAAACAAGCGGTAGCTCGCTATCGCCCTCCGGATTTTTTTTTCACTACCTCATTTTTTTTATTGGTTGTAGATTTAAAATTATATTATATGAAGCCCTCATAGGAAGAGTGGCTAAGCGACAAAAGTATGGCATATCACATATATCTCATATATATGGCATATCACTGGATGTTACAATCGTAACCACCAATACTTCATAAACTATCGGTAATATAATTACAAAAATTGTAATGAATCGTAACTGCAAATCGATGAAAGAATGGAGCTTAATATCCCAATTAAATTGCGAGTCCTTTCGGGCTATCCAATCAGTCACAAATGTAAAGAGAAAAAGACATTTTTTTTTTCACTTTTTCATGTATTTTTTGTATTATATTATATGAGGCCCTCATAGGAAGAAGTGGCTAAGCTACAAAATTTAAAAAATATCAGTATAAATGTGAAGCTCAAGATTTTCACGGCTGCGTTCTTTTCTGTAGTTTTATCGCGGTGCTGGGGCCTTCGGACCCAGTAACCGGTGACCTAGGACCGGGAAACTTAACAGAGCACATCATCAGCTCATGGGCTATCAGTTGGTGATAGTTGCAGAATTTTCCGATGTGCCGTTTAGGCTGTGCACGGTTCCGAAAAAAGCGGACACACACACACACACACACACACACACACACACACATTTTAGCTCAATAGTGTATTAGATGCTTTCTTCTCCAAAGAAGCAGAAATCTGGAACTTTATACCTATAAATATTAAGCAAACTGTAAATTACTAAAATACACTTTATTAGCTCCTATTGATGTAGAGCATCTCAGTCGCATATATATATATATATATATATATATATATATATATATATATATATATATATATATATATATATATACAGGGTGTCCCACAAAAAACTATATACTCTTTATAGCATCATATATTTTATAATTTAAAAAAAACCCAAACAATATATTGTTATAGCAATTGCCAATGAAAGGTAAATTAGTAATCTAAGTGATCAAAATGTTATAGCGAGTTGTTTGCATATAAAATTTAATTAACTACGCCAAGTGTTCAAAATGTTATCCGGCGGCATGAATGCACTTTTGAATGCGTCGACTAACTGATTCGCAGACATGGACTAATGTGGATGCTGTGATGGTCCCGCACTTTTCCTTAATTGCATCCTTAAGGTGTTCGAGTGTTGCGGGTCTTGTACCATAAACTGCATCCTTCAGGTAGCCCCACAAGTAAAATCAAGTAAAATCAAGTGGAGTCAAGTCCGGTGAACGTGGAGGATACTCAACGCTTCCTCTTCGTCCTATCCAACGGTTAGGCAACGTTTCATCGAGGTACCTTCTGACATCACAATGATAATGAGGGGGGCTCCATCTTGTTGAAAGTAAAAGTCGTCGTTTCCAAACAACTTCCGAACTGCAGGTATAATTTCTGTCCGCAGCATGTCGAGATATGCGGCACCGGTAACTGTCCCATTAAAGAAAAATGGTCCAACCAAACCCCTGGATGATAAACCACACCATGCTGTTAATCCTGGTAAATTAACATGTTTATCCACATAAACGTGTGGATTATCAAGTGACCAGTACCTGCAGTTGTGTCGATTTACTGTGCCATTCAGCTTGAAGGTAGCTTCATCAGACCACACGATTTTGTTGTATTGAAAGTGCATTCATGCCGCCGGAGAACATTTTGAGCACTTGGCGTAGTTAATTAAATTTTATATGCAAACAACTCGCTATAACATTTTGATCACTTAGATTACTAATTTACCTTTCATTGGCAATTGCTATAACAATATATTGTTTGGTTTTTTTTTAATTATAAAATATATGATGCTATAAAGAGTATATAGTTTTTTTTGGGACACCCTATATATATACAGGGTGTCCCATAAGTCTGGAACCATAGGGTAAAATAAGTAATTCATGTTTTTCCGTTTATGCAAGTGTCCATGATGTCTTTGAGTAAGGAAGAACGCATCCAGGTAATTCTGCTCGTAGGAAATCGGAGTCAGAGGGAGGTCGCTGAGGAATTTAAAAGATTGCATCCGGACCGCGCGCCGATAACACACAGCTGTGTCGGCAAACTTGTAGCAAACGGGATCCAGAGGAGATAAACCACGCAGTGGAACTCCGAGGACATCCACCGACGATGACACAGCCGCTACCATCCTCGCTCATTTCACAAACATTCCCCAAAAGTCTCTTCTACGTTTTTATTGGCGTTTTTATCATTTTGCCCTAAGGTTCCAGACTCACGGGACACCCTGTATATATATATATATATATATATATATATATATATTAATATATATATATATATATATAGATACACACATTTGGTTACCTGTGGTTTGCTTTCGCCCGAATTCTTCATTCTGATGAAGGTCAAGCTTTTTACTCTACCTTAGACCTACAGTTTAACGTGGAATCCCAACCACTAGGCCACCCAGGGTACCCATTTATCTACCAACCACTTTCTTTTTTGTGTGGAAGGATGAACAGCTGGGTTTTGCTACGCGTCGGCTGCCGTCACCGAGTCTCGATCCCGGTGCCGATGGATTCGTAGTCAGCAACGCTAACCACACATCACCGAGGCGCATATATATATATATATATATGAAAATTATTTCACGAAAGTAACACGTGAAAAATATTTATGATGAATAAAACCACGAAGGAAAGGAAACACAAAAAGGTGCTCAAGCGCTTTCGTCTAATGACATCCTCAGGAACACTGAAGTACATAAAAGGTTACGGCCTATATAGAGGTTACAGAAATAAAAAAAATAAAAAATAAATAAATAACATACATACACACAAACATATATATATATACACACAAACTATATATATATATATATATATATATATATATTATATATATACACACAAACATATATATATATATATATATGTTAAACACAGACCGTGCATGGAACAAGGAACTCTTCTGGGAAAATTAAATCCATTCTGAGTTTGTGTATATATAATATTATATAATATATATATATATATAATATATATTATATATATATATATATATACATATCTACACACATACATATATATAAATATATATATATATATATATATATATATATATATGCAATAAACGGAGAAGTAAAAATAAAAATTAAAAATTAAAGATTAGAGGATTAACAAAGAGGCATACAGATTTGTAAGGAAAAATATCGATTTTTAGCACAAGATCAAATGAATTATAAAAATACAAATTTATACTGGAAATCTGCCCGGGTTTTAACACTTTGCCTTTTAGAGTCAAGTTTCGATATATATAAAAATAAAATGAAGATTACAAGTTAATAAAGTAGCACACAAGTTTACCAAAGATTTAGCGTCCTACCCTTTTTATCTAAATTAGTTTTGAAGGAATTCAAACAACAGGATCGAGTTGAAAAAGACCTTTGCTTATGTTGAAGTTATTTGAAAGTTGGATAATGGCAGACTCAAGAATATTTCTATTGACAATGTTGCTAGAATGAAATAAAACTGAAGCATTATTCCAATCAATACAGTGGGATAACTCTGACAAATGGACAAAAAGAGCACTGGACAACTGTCCTGTTCTAACGGAATATTGATGCTGTTTTATACGTGTGTGCAAATCCTTTCCCGTCTGACCTATGTAAAAGGAATCACATTGTTTACACCCAATTTTATAGATAATGCCTGAATTATTGGTAGGGCTATTTTTTACTATGATATTTTTCACAATATTGTTATATGAAAATACTACATTAATATCCAAAAGTTTAAGTACATTAGCAATGCCTAAAAAGCCCGGGAAAAATGGAAGTACTAAAATATTTTTTGACAAAGTACGAGTGTTATTATTGACACGATAGAAAGTTCGTTTTGCCTTGTTGAGACAAGATTCCATAAACGCAGATGGGTAACACAGATCACTTCCAATACCGTTGATTTTTTCCAATTCGGCATCGATGTATTCCGGACTGGCGATCCTAAGGGCGCGGAGAAACATTGATGAAAAAATGGCCTTCTTAGTGGGGGTGTCATGTCCCGAGTAAAAGTGTACACAGGACAGTTGTCCAGTGCTCTTTTTGTCCATTTGTCAGAGTTATCCCACTGTATTGATTGGAATAATGCTTCAGTTTTATTTCATTCTAGCAACATTGTCAATAGAAATATTCTTGAGTCTGCCATTATCCAACTTTCAAATAACTTCAACATAAGCAAAGGTCTTTTTCAACTCGATCCTGTTGTTTTGAATTCCTTCAAAACTAATTTAGATAAAAAGGGTAGGACGCTAAATCTTTGGTAAACTTGTGTGCTACTTTATTAACTTGTAATCTTCATTTTATTTTTATATATATCGAAACTTGACTCTAAAAGGCAAAGTGTTAAAACCCGGGCAGATTTCCAGTATAAATTTGTATTTTTATAATTCATTTGATCTTGTGCTAAAAATCGATATTTTTCCTTACAAATCTGTATGCCTCTTTGTTAATCCTCTAATCTTTAATTTTTAATTTTTATTTTTACTTCTCCGTTTATTGCATATATATATATATATATATATGAATAGAAACGACATAAGTGTTAAGGAACGTTTCTGCACACGAGGAGGAGAGATAACGAACAATGAAAAATGAGGCGAACCGCCCGGGAATCGAACCCAGGGCCTTCCAATTGCCGGTCGGACGCTCTACCATTATGCTACGGACCTCACTCAATCACAAATCGAAATTCTCCCACATAGGGCAGAAACCAATGCCCTGAGAGGGCACCCTCGCAAATCGTGAATATGCGCATATAACTGCAATGACCGCGCAGTATATAAATGAATAGAAACGACATAAGTGTTAAGGAACGTTTCTGCACACGAGGAGGAGAGATAACGAACAATGAAAAATGAGGTGAACCGCCCGGGAATCGAACCCAGGGCCTTCCAATTGCCGGTCGGACGCTCTACCATTATGCTACGGACCTCACTCAATCACAAGTCCGTAGCATAATGGTAGAGCGTCCGACCGGCAATTGGAAGGCCCTGGGTTCGATTCCCGGGCGGTTCGCCTCATTTTTCATTGTTCGTTATCTCTCCTCCTCGTGTGCAGAAATGTTCCTTAACACTTATGTCGTTTCTATTCATTTATATACTGCGCGGTCATTGCAGTTATATGCGCATATTCACGATTTGCGAGGGTGCCCTCTCAGGGCATTGGTTTCTGCCCTATGTGGGAGAATTTCGATTTGTGATTGAGTGAGGTCCGTAGCATAATGGTAGAGCGTCCGACCGGCAATTGGAAGGCCCTGGGTTCGATTCCCGGGCGGTTCGCCTCATTTTTCATTGTTCGTTATCTCTCCTCCTCGTGTGCAGAAACGTTCCTTAACACTTATGTCGTTTCTATTAATTTATATACTGCGCGGTCATTGCAGTTATATGCATATATATATATATATATATATATGTGTGTGTAGATATGTATATATATTTTTTTTTTTTTTAGTTCAGGAAGAACCGATTCGCCTCTATTTAAAGGGCATATCTCAGCGGAAAAACAAAGAAAAAGTGGGAGGAAAGACAGAGGAAAAAGAAAGGGTGGAGGGGACAGTCGAAGTGGAAAAAGACCAAGGATGACAAGGACTGCAGGGTCGAGCCCCATCATCCTTGGGTGCTAGGGCCGGGAGGGCGCACGTGAAACCTCCAGGAACAAGCACGTACAAACGAGCACAAAGAGCACTCAAGAGCACGAGCTTAGAACCCCCTTGCGGGGATATATATATATATATATATATATATATATATGTTTGTGTGTATGTATGTTATTTATTTATTTTTTCTTTTTTTTCTTTCTGTAACCTATATATAGGCCGTAACCTTTTATGTACTTCAGTGTTCCTGAGGATGTCATTAGACGAAAGCGCTTGAGCACCTTTTTGTGTTTCCTTTCCTTCGTGGTTTTATTCATCATATATATATATATATATATATATATATATATATATATATATATAATTATATATATATATATATATATATATATATATATATATATGTGTGTGTGTGTGTGTGTGTACTGTAACTTGTAAATATTATCAAACAAGAAACTGCAGAGGCAAAATTCAGACTTAAATCGGATGTAAAGTTATATAAATTATATTTTGAAAGTTTCCATTGTATTACCTCGTATATGTAATGACTGTAATGTACCTCATTTGTCTGTATTTCTATTACTTTAAGACTGTATCATTGTATCATAATTGTTATTGGTATTTCAAACGTGTATTGCTTACCGTATTGTTTACCACTTCTTCTTTCTATTATTTCAAAGATTATCGCAATTTTCCTTTGTTATTTCAGAATTAATTAAATACAGTTTTATCAGGGGTGGGAAATTGATATACTGTACATATCAGTTTGATCTTCGATTTCAGTTTCTGAATTATAGCGCCATTTTCTTAGTTGCAGTAAACTAAAATATTTAATATTCATATCTTTGAGTTATATATTCCTTATGAAGCCATTTATTATTGATTTGATTTCGTGTCATACTGTAAATCACAGTTGTTATTCTTCGTCAGTAAGATTGATCTTTCGCCTTCGAAAGCTCCAGATAAACTGATACTTAAAAATTAAGCTGCGTGCTTAAAGTCACGCAGTTGTGTAATATTTCTTTTTACTTTTGTGCTAATCCACTTCTCATTTTGGTGTGACTTTTTCTCTTTACCCGTGATATCTATTTCCCTATATGAAGAGGGAGGCGAATATATTAAAAAGATAGAGCCACAAAAAAAGAAAGCTGATAAGTTGCCTTTCTATACCCAAATATTTTCGGAGATAGTCTTACGGGATGAGACGAAGTGTATCTATAAATCAAAAACATTTCTATCACGTCTCAATACTCAAAAGTTTTTTGTCTGACAAGTTGTCTCGTGCTAGTAAATTTGAATTAAAAATATCTTAACTTTAAAAAAAACCTCTTTATTTATAAAACTTAACCAAAAATATCGATTTCGATTTCAGTTTTCAGTTTTTCATTTTATTTTATTTCAGTTTCAATTTCGATTTCAGTTTTGGCAAAACTTCTCAGTTTCAGTTTTTTCTGATTTAAATTTTGAAAAAAATTTCAGTTTTATCAGTTTATCGATTCCAGTTCATATCGATTCCCCATCCTTGAATTTTACATTATTTTCTATTATTTCTATTTATTTTCTTATTTTACTTCGTAAAATTTGAAATGAATCGTAATGAATTTTGCCTGAAAAGCTCTCATACTTTCCAACTGCATGTTCGGATAAGAAACCTCCGATTAGATTACTTGCCACTAAAATACCAAATTAAACGTTATTGCGTAAAACTGTATGGATGTAATGTATACCTTATGTAATGTATTCTTTCTGAATAAAGATTGTTTTGTTTGTTGTTTTTTTACGAAAGTCCACCTCCCATCTTCGGTGAAAGCAATTTGCAGTATTTGGGGAGCCAAAAGATTCCTAAACGTTTTCCTCAGGATTATTTTTAAAAAATGTACAACGATTCACAAATCAAACTCATATTGTTGTTTGCACAAAATTTTAAGACTCCCGAAACGTATAAATTATAGAGATATTAGATAAGAGAGAGAGAGAGAGAGAGAGAGAGAGAGAGAGGGAATTTTATTTGTTAAAAATAAAAAAGTTAAGTTTGCACAAGTAATATGAAAAAGAAATTTATTTCTACGTGCAATGCTGTTACTGACTGTGTAAAGAAGCACTCCTTATTTTAAACACGATGCAGAAGTTAAGAATTCATGAACTTTTGCCGACAAAAGTTTGGTCAACATCAGTTTTAAAGAAATTTCCATCATACAAACTTCATAGTATGACGGTGCTGGAAATCACGCACGCCGTACAGTATGATAAAAAATATTAACTTGTCTTTTAACATGTTTTTTAGATTATAAACTGTTTAAAAATTTCAATATGCTATATTAAATCATTACTGGACCATAGTCTACATACAGAGGGTTGACAAAAGTAAATAAACATTGAGTTTTTCTATATTTTTGTATTTGAAAATAAAAGTCGATAAATAAAAAATGATTTATTTAATCAATACATTTAGAATCGTGTTACTTTCCCCTTTGCATTACGTAAAGCTGACACATATTTTGGCATTCCAGTGATGAGCGTTGCCATTTATTCTTGAAAACATCGTGGTGCCTATTTACTTTTGTCAACCCTCGAAGTTAACTGTGTAGTCTCGGGGATTATTCTTGTGAAAATGGCCGCGCTTTTAACCACCAGTGAGTAACCAAATAAATGTATACTTTCCAAATGAGGATGAATCGGACAATATTTATGATGTAATTTCAAAGTATATTTTTTATATATGCAATTAAATATTTAATTTATATTTCTTAGTTAATTGATATTCTAAAAATTGGAATATTATAATCAAGCAACTCGGACGGTGGCTATTTTCGCAGCCAATCATAGATGCCGGAAATTGATAACGTAATGACTCAACTATAAATTACAAACTGATGGAGTCGAGTCATATTCAAAGCATTCGAAGTTAACTATTCTGAAAAATGTATCCAACAAAATGGAAAATCTTCCTTGTGTGCATAATAATAAACTTTAAAAAGAACAGGACAATAATAACATAAAAAACATTTGACGTTAAAAATTCAAAGTTAAAAAACAAAAAATATTTAGCGGCAGCTTTTAACGTACACTCACACTGAGACTAGAATTTTCATCAAGATGTAGGAAATTCTTTCATCGAACAAGTGCCCTCAGTAGACGACAATATTTTCATCAAACTTGGATACTTCATGAAATACTTTCCAGGGAACTGATTCCTTGAAAATAATTTAATCGAAGTGGGTAGTGCCATCTACTGGAGGAAATGTCAATTAAATACCATTTCAGTTTATTTTCATTAACCGAGTGTAATCACAGTAATTACATGCATATCAATTTTATGTTAATCAGAAAAAAATACTAACAGCAACTTAGGTTTTAAGATCAAATATATTAGAAATAAATTTACCTCACCTCGGTGGGACTCAAAGGTATGCCACTGACCATTCCAATTTTGAGAGCTGCCACGTTACCCACTCAGCCATGAGACGTTAAGATATACTGAGAAAGTTTTGTATATATACTTTTTCGCATTGGTTTCAGTATGTATATTATAATATGTCTACTGTTTTTGTGTGTGTGTATATATATATATATATATATATATATATATATATATATATATATATATATATATATATATATATATATATATATATATATATATATATATATATATATATAAATATATATATATATATATGAGGCTTCGCGAGTACGAAGTTAGTTGCGTGTATTTGCGCTATGTGACCCTCGTACACAATAGTCACAACGTTTAAACGCATTTATCTCAAAACTGGTTAGGTGTGTTTTTTGAGGGTTCCCCTACCCTCCTTGGCACTGGTACTCCCCTTTTCCCATAACCCCATCATCTCCGCTTCGTCGTAAATGCACACATACTACGAGAGAGAGTTACAAGGAGTTACAAGGAAGAGAAGTACCTCAAAAGGCCTTGCGGCCCATACAGAGGAAGTACCAATGGCAACGGGTGCCAGGGAGAAATTCATACACCCTCAAATAGTGTGCAAGATTCGGTCTAATCTTTTCTTGAACTAATCCACAGAGGAACTGTTTACAACTTCTGAAGGTAGCCTGTTCCACGTGTCACAGATCTTATAGGTAAAGTAATTCACACACACACACACACTAGTGTTAAACCGTTTCAAATCCAACTTCCAACCATTGTTGCGAGTTGAGTTATCATTTAAACTAAACATGCTTCTAAAATCGACATCGTTGAACCCGTGTAAGAGCTTGAAAACCTCGATGAGTTGACCGCGCAGCCTCCGAGTTTCCAGCGAAAACAAATTCAGGGCGCGTAAGCGTTGATTGTAGCCCATATGCCTAACGGAAGGGATTAACTTTGTGGCCCTCTTTCCTGAGGGTGGGCGACCAGAACTGCACAGCATACTCCAGGTGCGGCCGAACCAGGGAAATGTACAGAGAGAGCACAATCTCCTTGTTCCAAAATCGAAATTGCCTCCTGATATAACCCAACAGCTTCTGGGCTCTCTTTTCCACCTTTACGCACTGTTTCGTAAACTTAAGGTCGCTGCTAATTAGCATACCCAAGTCCTTTTCTAAATCAGTGGCCTCGATATTACTCCCCAACATCGAATAGTCCGACTTGGGATTGGCGTAGCCAATGTGCATCATCTTGCATTTACCCAAGTTAAATGGCATTTGCCATTTTTCGGACCACTCTCCTATCCTTCGTAGGTCCGCACGCAGTTGCTTGGTCCCAAGCGAATTTGGAGATCCTACTGACGATGCCACCGTCGATATCATTAATGTAAATGATAAGCAACAGTGGCCCCAAAACGGAACCCTGAGGAACCCCGCTAGTGACCGAGGCCCAACCCGAGCTAGCCCCTTTAATTACAACCCTCTGCACCTATTCTTCAGCCAGTTTCCAATCCAGCTACCTATTTCCCCACCGATACCCAGCGCGTGGACTTTGGCCATTAGCCGGCGGTGAGGTACCTTTTCAAAGGCTTTCTGGAAGTCGAGATAAAGTATATCAATCGCCATACTCTTATCGTACTCACTCCCCATGACGTGGAAAAACTCGAGCAAGTTGGTGAGACACGACCTATGCCGCCTAAACCCATGTTGGGAGTCCCCAAGTAGCTTGTAGGAATCCAAATAGTCAACGATCAACGAGAGAGAGAGAGAGAGAGAGAGAGAGAGAGAGAGAGAGAGAGAGAGAGAGACTTCAGAATGCTATATAAGGTCTGAAAATAAAAACCCACTCTAATAGACAGAGTTTATTTCCACGACAGTTTCGACGCCCACTGGCATCCTCCTCGGGTGGATACAGAAACACAAATGAACCAAAACAAGAGGGAAAAACAGTTCAGGGATCGACCGTTAAGAAATTCGCACCTAGGTTGGATTCCATTCTCTCGAGACAGGAGGGCATTTTCATTAAGTACATTCGCACAAATTTTTTAAAACTATCTTCCTGTTCTAAACATACAGATTCTATTATTTTTACATAATTATTATATTTATAATTAAATTTATTACATTTAATATTGCATAATTATTAATTACAGAAATTATAAATTTATTATTACATTGGTTATTACATTGTTGTTTATTATACAGAAATTATAAACCGAAAAACGAATGAAAAAAGCCGATTAGGAAATAATCCAGAGACCATTGAGAAATTCGCACCTAGGTTAGATATCGTTCTCCCGAAACCAGAAGGGCATTTTATTACAGGGTCAGCTTATAACTACATTCCCACAAATTAAAAATTAAAAATATCTTCTTGTTCTATACATACAGATTCTAATATTTTGACATAATTACTGCATTTATAATATTACCTTTATTATTACATCTGTTGCATTTATATTTATTTCCACATTAATTACTTCCATTATTACATTTACTAAAAGCGAGTAAGGAAACATTCCAATCCAGAGACATTTAAGAAATTCACACTTAGGTTCGAACACGTTCCCACGACTCCGTAAGGGATTTATTGACCAAGAATCTCATTAAAGGGTCTAACTTATAAGTACCTTCGCACAAATTAAAATTATCTACTTTTTCTATACACACAGATTCTATTATTTTCTTTTGACATAATTATTACATTTATAAAGTACCTTACTTGATTCCCAATCTATAGCATGATTATTTTGGCTAGCGTGATAAAAAATGGCATTATTAGTATTACAACTTCTGAAGGCATATTTGTGTTCTTTGATACGGGTTTCAATATTTCTTCCAGTTTCTCCCACGTATACTAAATCACAACTTTTACAGGGAATGCTGTAGACACAGGCTTGTTCCTCTTTTGCAACGTTATTCCTAACCAATTTACTTTTCACGGTAGACGAATATTTGAACGCCAAAGCAAACTTAAAATCTTTCGTCAACGGTTTTACTCTTTCTAAGCCGGCAATGTAAGGCAAACTCACATGTTGTTTTTGGTTAACTGAAGGTTCCCGAGGGGCATAAAAAGATTTTCTGGCTTTAAAATACGCCTTTCTGATAAACCACTCAGGATATTTTAAATCCTTAAAAATGTCCCAAATCTTTGAATTTTCCGGATCCAGCAAATGTGGGCTACAAATCCTGAGTGCTCTTAGAAACATGGAAGAAATAATTGAGCTTTTAACCCCTTCATCATGATATGAAAAATAATGAATGTACGAATTACAATGAGTAGGTTTTCTATAGACCGTGAAATTGGGCTTTCCGCTTTCGTTAATGACCAAAACATCTAGAAAAGGCAATTGTTTGTCGTTCAGTTAACCAAAAACAATATGTGAGTTTGCCTTACATTGCCGGCTTAGAAAGAGTAAAACCGTTGACGAAAGATTTTAAGTTTGCTTTGGCGTTCAAATATTCGTCTACCGTGAAAAGTAAATTGGTTAGGAATAACGTTGCAAAAGAGGAACAAGCCTGTGTCTACAGCATTCCCTGTAAAAGTTGTGATTTAGTATACGTGGGAGAAACTGGAAGAAATATTGAAACCCGTATCAAAGAACACAAATATGCCTTCAGAAGTTGTAATACTAATAATGCCATTTTTTATCACGCTAGCCAAAATAATCATGCTATAGATTGGGAATCAAGTAAGGTACTTTATAAATGTAATAATTATGTCAAAAGAAAAATAATAGAATCTGTGTGTATAGAAAAAGTAGATAATTTTAATTTGTGCGAAGGTACTTATAAGTTAGACCCTTTAATGAGATTCTTGGTCAATAAATCCCTTACGGAGTCGTGGGAACGTGTTCGAACCTAAGTGTGAATTTCTTAAATGTCTCTGGATTGGAATGTTTCCTTACTCGCTTTTAGTAAATGTAATAATGGAAGTAATTAATGTGGAAATAAATATAAATGCAACAGATGTAATAATAAAGGTAATATTATAAATGCAGTAATTATGTCAAAATATTAGAATCTGTATGTATAGAACAAGAAGATATTTTTAATTTTTAATTTGTGGGAATGTAGTTATAAGCTGACCCTGTAATAAAATGCCCTTCTGGTTTCGGGAGAACGATATCTAACCTAGGTGCGAATTTCTCAATGGTCTCTGGATTATTTCCTAATCGGCTTTTTTCATTCGTTTTTCGGTTTATAATTTCTGTATAATAAACAACAATGTAATAACCAATGTAATAATAAATTTATAATTTCTGTAATTAATAATTATGCAATATTAAATGTAATAAATTTAATTATAAATATAATAATTATGTAAAAATAATAGAATCTGTATGTTTAGAACAGGAAGATAGTTTTAAAAAATTTGTGCGAATGTACTTAATGAAAATGCCCTCCTGTCTCGAGAGAATGGAATCCAACCTAGGTGCGAATTTCTTAACGGTCGATCCCTGAACTGTTTTTCCCTCTTGTTTTGGTTCATTTGTGTTTCTGTATCCACCCGAGGAGGATGCCAGTGGGCGTCGAAACTGTCGTGGAAATAAACTCTGTCTATTAGAGTGGGTTTTTATTTTCATATTTTGACCTTCACGTAGAAAAAAGTGAAGTTTTTTGCATTTATATAAGGTCATGTATCATCGTTTACCTAAATCGAGATTTATTTGGCCGTCATGTCTGTGTGGTACAGTGTATCACGGCTATTGGACAGATGGTACAGTGCCTGCACGTCTCATCGAAGACGATTCAAAACAGAAGTAAATTAGAGGTTTAGGAGTTTGTTTCTGTATGAGGGAGATGCGTTCAACAACAATACCAAATAATCTCACACGCGCACGCAATAAATTCTCTAAAAAATAATGGTTGAAAATTCATTCAATAAATCTCTCTCTCTCTCTGTTTATTTATATATATATATATATTATAACATTATCGAGAGAATTACAAAGATTTCACACTGAATAGATAAACTATTCATATTTTAAGCGTATATACTTCGGTCATAAAAAATAACCCGTTAATTTTTTCATTATAAAAAGCAACATTAAAATAATAATAATAATAATAATAATAATAATTTACGTTCGTCAAAACTATGAACGAGTTGTAAATTCGAAATAGTGAGGAAAAATAACGTGAAGTCGATTTATGTGATTATGGGGACTTTTAAATAATTACATCAATGCCGTTCACTAACTTTTCCTTGGATGTTTCGTCAAAATGGAATTTTTTGTTCTGTATAAGTGTACCTAATTTTTTAACATTTATCGTAAATATTACTGAAAATATATCAAATGTCAACTCAATATAGTAAATTGTAATAGTAAATTTTTATGAATGAAAATGGTACAAACGAACATATAATGTTTGTACACATTGCAGGAGTACCAATGCATTAACTTTTTAAAGAACTTTGTTTCGGGTGACTGGTTTGTACTCGTATTTGAAATATAATCCGTGGAAAGTCTATTTCTCTTTGAATATTTTCCTATATATAAGCTTAATCATCATACCACTTTTTCTATCTTAAATAGGCTTCTAATGTTATGAGATCAGTATAAAAGGTGCAAAGGATTTATTTAATATTTCATTTAAATTATATATATAATTAGAAGGAACACCAGCGCAGCTGCAAACATTTTGTTTCATTTCAGACGTTTCGGAAAAAAGTCAGGTTCCATCTTCAGTGACTAAAACATTAAAATATTAGAATTAAAATAATTTACATGTTGCAAACTTAAAATAAAGTTATAATTACCAATTGCAAAATATAATAAACTAAAAATAAAAAGAGGACAGCAAACTTACTTCGTTAAAGAGTTATAAATATTCAAAGTCTCGCCTTGTAAATATATAATGACTCCATTATGTTAAGGTCTGAATCTAATACGACGCCAGTGCCAAAAACAGCGAAATTTGACTTCGAAAACGGGTGGCAATAGTGGTGTGAGTGTTTCCGTATTGTGAAATAAGGTGCTTTAACTGAAGGATAATTTGTTCATACCGATCTGCCCAGATATTAAAAATACCAGATTTCAAATGGGTTTTTGCTTTCCCGATGTAGGATCCCATACAGTGATCGCGCGTCAACTTATAGATCTTTGAAATCTGAGTAGAGTCGGTATTTTATCTTTAAAAGTAAAAAAGTTAGACATTACTGTATGTGGTTTAAAGATTATTTTAAGTTCCAATTGGGGATATAATTCTTTAATAAATTTTCAAAGCGGGTTTCTCAAATGTAAACTCAGAACCATTGTACGAAAGAGAGAGACAAACTTTGGGATTTTTTCCTTTATAGCACCCCCAATTACTTTTTTTCAGTTATTTTCGTTAAAACTAACGAAAATATCACGACTTAACCTAACCACTCGTCAAGAGCGTACAGTTGACCTAACCCGGCATTCAATTAACCTAGGTTAATTGGTTAGGTTAGGTTAAGTCGTGATATTTTCGTTAGTTTTAACAAAAATTACTGAAAAGAAGAAATTGGGGGTGCTATAAAGAAAAAATCCAAACTTTGATCCTGGGAACAGTTGTAGTCTGCGTCGGACCAGAAGTTAATAATGTATTTAAAGTATTACGTATCACTGAATTAATAAAAATTCATAGGATAACCATTTCCATGAAGAAATTCTCTAAGAAACTCAAATTCTGAGTGGAGAGAAAAGTAATTAGAGCAAATCTTATATGAGCTGTTCGTCAGTGTGGCAATCAGGTTACGTTCGTATTTTAACGGGAGAAAGGAGTCGAATCTGCTGGTCAAACCGGTAAAAGTGGGCTTACGGTAAACTGAAGTTTTAAAAAAGTCATTTGTGCGAGTAATCAAAATATCCAAAAATGACAAGCATTCATTCACCTCAATTTCGGAAGTGAATTCTATGTCACTATGTTTAGAGTTACTGTAATCTTATCAAGAAGAAGAGGAACGTGTTCAACAGATTTAAACAATAAAAAGAGTGTCATCTACGTATCTACAATAAAAACTTAGTTTAAAATATGGAAGACGGTTAAATAACCAATTCTGTTCGTGAAAACATAAAAACGAATAAGCCATAGTGGGTCCTAAGAGGGGAGCCCATCGCCACCCCATCTACCTGTTTATAAAACTTATTAAAAACAGTTTGGAAATGTAAACAACCATATACATTGAAAATATATTAATAAGGAAAATATGAATAATTATTTTGAAGCACTGTTTCTCAGACACCCTGCACTTTAATTGTCTCATATTACTAAAGCAAATTGGTACTTTTGCTAAGTACAGTAATTACTGCATATGGTGTATATGCATAGTACAGTGTATAAGGTGTGTTTAAAAAGTTCATGAACTGGTTATGCTGCGCGCGCATCACATGATGCGCATGCGCGTCATGCGATGCATATTATAGTGCAGAGGTTCTGAAACTGGGGGTAATTACCCCCAAGGGGGTATTAATATGGTAAAAATTTCAACATTAAAGGTAATTTCAGTTATTTTCATTAATTAATTTTTCCATTTTCTTTACAACTTCGGCATTGCAAGTTTGTGTGGGGTAATGAGATTAGTTGAGATCAGGAAAAGGGGTAACGGGGTCAAAAAGTTTAAGAACCACTGTTGTAGTGTGACTCAGTCTGTGTCTGAAAACGGTTACGCTTGTTGGTATCGTATTTTGTTCTCTCGATATTTACTGTTTTATGAAGTCATTTTGTGTGTTTTGTCGCATTTTGTGCATTTGAATAATGGCTACTGTTGAAGAACAACGTGTGTGCATAAAATTTTGCGTTAAGCTGAGCAAGACTGCTTTTGAAACCCATGCTATGCTGAACACAGCATTTGGCAATGACGCCTTAAATCGGACAACCACTTTTGAGTGGCACAAGTGCTTTAAAGAAGGCCGAACGTCGACGGAGGGCGATGCAAGGGTGGAACGACCTTCCACTTCAAGAACTGATGACACTGTTGCTTGTGTTCGTGAAATGATTCAAGGGAATCGTAGACTGACAGTCAGGGAAGTCGCAGACGAAATAGACATTTCGATAGGATCATCCCACACGATACTCAGAGAGAATTTGGGGATGCGTCGTATCTCAGCCAAATTTGTGCCACGACTCTTGACTACCGAGCAGAAAGAGCAACGTGTTGTCGTGTCTCAAGACCTCCTTCAACGTGCCAATCTTGATGGAAATTTTCTCAGAAACATCGTGACGGGTGACGAGACGTGGGTGTACGGGTATGACGCTGAAATAAAACAGCAGTCATCGCAATGGAAATGCGCGACGTCCCCGAGACAGAAAAAAGCACGGCAAGTCCGATCGAATGTGAAGGCAATGTTTGTCGTTTTTTCGATTACTACTGACTCGTTTATTACGAATTCGTCTCTAGAGGACAAACAGTTAACCAACAGTTTTATTTGGAAATATTGAAGCGCGTGCGAAACGCAGTAAAGAGAAAACGGCCTGAAAGTTGGAACGCAGGAACGTGGATGTTGCACCATGGCAATGCGCCCGCACACACAGCGTTGTCAATTCAGCAGTACCTGGCGAAGCACAACGACGTAGTTGTTCCCCATCCCCCGTATTCTCCAGATCTGTCCCAGACAGACTCTTTTCTCTTCCCCAAACTTAAATTTGCATTGAAAGGTTGAAGATTTCAAAGTGTGGAAGAAATTATTCAAAAAGCAACAAACAAACTGAAGGCGGTCAGGAATGCGGCCTACCACGAATGCTTTCAAAAGTGGAAACGCCTTTGGGAGCGATGTATAGCTGCAGCACAAGGAGACTACTTTGAAGGGGACAACATCAATAAGATCGTAAGTGTTACCAAAAAGTTTTTTGTGGGATCAGTACGGGAAATTTTTGAACACTCCTCGTATAGTTAATTTCACTACAGATATTTATTAACTGCGTTAAAGGTCTACACGGGCCTACTTTTTTAAAACCGACCTGGCTCGTATCCATGAGCTTTTGGTCCGGCCCATTATGTTCCTTTCATTTTGAAGCCTCTGTCCGGGCTGGCCCGTAAGAATTTTATAAAACGGCCCGGCCTGTACCCATTTTGGAATAATACTGGACGTACAAAAGTCCTACATATAATAAATTGATTCGCCATACTTGTGGCTCGTTAGTATATACTGTAGAATAGAGAACTGCTACGAAAATTAAGTTACAAGTAAGAGGTTTTATGTAAGAATAAGAGATCGTCAACATTAATTTATTTTAAGGAAGGTCTTTAGTTTTTATCACTCGCTTCACATTTGAAAAAGTTGAAGTCCGTACCCGGCCAGGCCCGTAGCCAAAAACTATATTTTCAGCCTGTACCCGGCCCGTGTCCGCCGTGCTTTCAACAAGCCTGCCCATACCCGGGCCATGGGTCGGGCCGGCCACGGACTTACGAGCCTACCATGCCCGTAAAAAACTCTTGTAGCGTTATAGTTTCACAGTTGAAATTATTTTCTGCTAGTCGTAATCTTCATGAGTGTTAGTTTATGTCTTTCAGTGTGATATCTGTGACTGCTTTGTATTTGTTAATCTTCTTATATTCAAATGAATAGACTAAACATAGAGTACCATCTACTGTAGACAGTCTTTTCCGTTGCTTTGTTTTAATTCGCATTCGTATGAGGTTGGCGTCTTTTCGGTTTGGCGGACTGCTACAGATTTTTACGAAACTTAGCAAATTAATTAGTTTGCTAGGTTAGGTGAACTGTACGGCCTTGACGATTGGTTATGTTAAATCGTGATATTTTTATTAGTTTTGACAGTAAACTAACGAAAATATCATGACTTAATCTAACCACTCGTCAAGGGCGTACAGTTGACCTAAGATAGCAAACTAATTGATTTGCTAAGTTTCGTAAAAATCTGTAGCAGTCCGCCAAACCGAAAAGATCCTGAGGTTGCAAATGAAATTAAAAGTTTGGATCTTTTCCGTTTGACTGCCGCCATTGAAACATAATTAAACTTTTTGTATTTTGTATTTTAACTGAAATGTCTTGATGATACAAAATAAGTTACTTTATAAAAAGCTTTTCTTAATTTCCTCTTCAAATTTTGTTTCTTATAAACAATTTTAATTACTTTCAAGATCCATGCTTAATTTTTAAGTTTTAATCGTGTACTCAGAAAAATAAGGGGATCACCTGAAGATCAGGGCCTCCAGCCTTCTTTAGTTAGCTTTATAAGGCTAACTAACAAAAATATCACGACCTAACCTAACCAATCGTCAAGGTCGTACAGTTGACCTAACGATTGGTTAGGTTAGGTCGTGATATTTTCGTTAGTTAGCCTTATAAGGCTAAGTAAAAAAGGCTGGGGGCACTCACCTCTTATGTTTCAATGGCGGCAGTCAAACGGAAAAGATCCAAAAGTTTTACCGTTTTAGAGACCAGTTCTGGACACTCACTTTTCCATGCTATCCAAAATGTATATAAGTCTTCGACAAGAATAACAACTGTAGGGTCTTGTCAGAAGAGAGTTCAATTTATTTATCATGTAGGTTTCCTGCAAATTTAGCAGACACTACCGCCCTTTTAGTGAAGGATTAAGTATCCACCTTTTACCAAGCTTTCCATCGTCACAAGGGAAAAAGTTTGGAAGCTGTTTTTGTTTTTGCAGTTGAAGTATGCAGTGCTTCATAAATTCGGGAAGGTGGGTCACAATTTTTTTTTCTAAAGAAGTCGACAGCACAAAAACGATAAGAAACACCGCTCTCGGTTCCTTGGCCTAACATTAATTAATATAAAATCTTTTATAATTTTTACACGCATTCTAGATATTTTTCTTTGTTTTTATAATATTTGCCATTTACCAATTATTTCATTGACTTATCTATATTTTTAGTTCGAAATATAAAAAAGATGAAAAACGTTATTAAGCCTATTCTGTAGTCTGGTGACCGGTAATTTCACTCCCGGTGAATTCATTCCGGAAAATTGACTCCCAGTAATTTCACTTCCAAGTAATTTCACTTCCTAGTAGTTTTAAACTTAAGTAGTTAAAATTTTAAAAATATTAGATTAGGTTAGGTTTACGTTAGGTTAGGTTTACGTTAGGTTAGGTTTATGTTAGATTAGGTTAGGTTTATGTTAGGTTCGGTTTCATTTTTAATGGTGATTATAGCGAAAGTAAACCCCATTGATAGTTTTAATTATTAGCTCATTCCTTTGCATCAAATTTTTTTGACATCTGTTCTAAGCTTATGAAAATAAGTTCCATTTTTAATGGTGATTATTATAGATCAATAAAACAAAAGCTTAAACCATTAAACCTTATATGGAAAGCAAAAAATATATCCATCTTCATAAATTGGCCCAGAGAGTGAATTTACCAGGAGTAAATTGCGTGGGAGATGAATTTACCGGGAGTGAATTTGCAGGATCGAAAATACCGGGAGTCAATTCGCCTGAACCCTGTAGTCTGTAGGTCTAAGTTTAGTTAAAAACAAATATATTTTATATGTTTTTTCCACATATAAAGAGTAATTTATTGAAACTATATATTTATTTTCTATGTAAACGGATTTTCTAATGATTAGGGGAAAATAACAAAACTTGTTTTATCCAAAAAAACAGCGGGGAAAAAAAGCGTTTTTTTTTAACACTAGTGACGACTGCAATCCCTGAAACTAAACTCCCAGGAGATAACACACGAGTAATATACAAAATTATGCATATAGAAAATACTCTAGGGATATGTCCCAAACTTTAGAAGGGAAATCAAAGGCACATTGGAATGAGAGAAGAGACAGATGTCACATTCTGTACTGTCCCATCTGCGGTGGAACAGGGATGACCATGTAAACGAAGATGGAAAATGTTCTCAGATAATGCGTGACCCAAAACTTTTTAACGCGCTGCCGAAAGAACTGATGAACCTCTAATGTAAATAAATTCAAGAACTAATTGAACAGACTCTTGTGCAAAGTCCCTGACCAGTCATGCGTAGCTGGCTACCAGGGCAGGATGAGAGTAGAAGGCAGCTCCCCATGAAATCCCCCAAATGAGTCGGGATGTTGCAGAGGGGTTGACCGCAAATCGACTTTGAACCATCGTTTGAAGAAAGCTAAACTAAAATAAACTAATATATAATATACAGTGTGTCTCAAAAGTTTCTATCTATTTTCTATCTATTTTTATTTTAAAGAACATAAAAGAACAGCATAACAGCATGTGTATATATATATCAGCAATGCTGTTTCGCAAATCTTGCAGGTCTGACATTCTTGTTTTGTACACCTTAGACTTTATAAAACCCCATGCAAAGAAACATAGAGCGTCAAATCCGGAGATCTTGCCGCCCCACGACCTGTTTCCACCACGCCCAATCGAGCGATTTTGAAAACGTTCATTGAGGTAAGTACGAACGATGTTCGCGTGACAAAGAGCCCCTATCTTGTTGAAACATAACCGTGTGGAGAATGCCATCTGAGAAGAATTGGGGCTCTAAGAATTGCTGAAGCGTGTCAAGATAAACTGGTTCTGTCAATGTATCCTCTTCAAAGAAAAAGGGTCGCAGCAGAAAAATAACTCCACAGATGCTGGTGAATGTCTTCCGTAATGCGAGTGACAGATTCGAGACATACAGAGACACTGATGAGGCTCATCCCGAAGCTAATACCTGAATTCGATATACTGTATATATACACGCATATTTGGTTATGCTGTTCTTATATTTTCCTTAAAATATTATTATTTCTGGTTTTGCTTCCGCCCGAATTGTTCATTCTGACCTACAGTTTAACGTGCAATCCGAACCACGCCCCACCAGCAGCTCAGCGTCTTAACCACTAGGCTACCCAGGGTACCCATTTATCTCCCAACCAATTTTTTTATTGTGTGGAAGGATGAACAGCTGGGTTTTGCTGCGCGCGCCTGCCATCACCGGGTCTCGATCCCTGGACCGATGGATTCGTAGTCATCAACGCTAACCACTGCACCACCGAATATATATATATATATATATATATATATATATATATATATATATATATATATGTATATACCGGTATGTATATGAAAGATTAAATCCAGGATGTTTAAAAGAAATGCAACCCAAAACAGAAAGAAAAGGGTTACGTTACAATGATATACGCATTCTCCAATGGGTTGCGTTTCTTTTTTAACACCCTGTACATTCGGAATAAGATAAACCAGAATAAAATAGATTGGAATTAAATATTCCTGGAATTTAATAGATTGGAATTAAGGAGATCTGGAATAAATTACTGTAGAATAGGAAAACATAGGAGTTGATTTTATTCTAAATTTATTTAATGTAGTCTACTCATATATATATATATATATATATATATATATATGTGTGTGTGTGTGTGTGTGTGTTGCATAATTTAAATAAAAAAAATGAAACTTTCATATTGATTTCATAACATTAAATATATATAACAGAACTTATAGTATGGTGATTAAAATTAGCTATGGTCAAATTTTCAAAGAGAAATAGTCAATATCTTTCAAATAAAGATTAGGGTCATTCAGATGAAATTCTTCCAAAAAATTTAAAGCAATCTCGTTTCGAAAATATGTGTTGGTAATCGTGCAATGTACTCATATAGGAACAATTAATGTTCGCTCGTACTATTTTCATTCCTAAAAAAAATGTATTGTTACGACTTATCGTATTTACGGTACCATTTTATGTATTTTAAATAATATTACAAAAAGGGTTCGAAAAATTCTGTCGGGAATTGTACAATGGCTGTAAAAATGTTGGAAGATAATAATGTTCTTTACATAGAAAATGTGGTAAAGTTCTTATAACATGAAAACACTCGGAATTGCCTTTTAATTTCATATTGTTTCGTTCGCCACACACACACACACACACACACACACACACACACACACACACATCTCCGCATAAATCCATATACGAGTATCTAAAAATCTTATTAACCCAACCTAACCTAAGAGTCACTGAAGTGAGAGGAGCGCGATAAGTTTTTCGGAGGTACTCACTAATCTACCCGAACCTAACCTAACCAAACCTTAATTAACATAACCTAGCGTAATCTAACTTAATCAGGATCAATATAGCTTTGTTTCTAATTTTTATATTAATTTTTTAGTGTCCGAAGTACCAAAAGTGGTACTTGTAGGTTATCTCCCCCTCCCCCCACCAATTTTGACAGAATATTTTCGTTAAAACTAACGAAAATATCACGACTTAACCTAACCAATTATCAAGGGCGTACAGTTGATCTATTAGTAAATAATAAATACTATTCCAGAAACAAACAATGTTATAATTAATAATAGATCAACTGTACGCCCTTGATAATTGGTTAGGTTAAGTCGTGGTATTTTCGTTAGTTTTAACGAAAATATTCTGTCAAAATTGGTGGGGGGGGGGGGGAGATAACCTACAAGTACCCCAAAAGTGTTACTTCACAAATAATTACCTCACTACATCTGTGAATAATCACATAATCACATACTCGACCACACTTATGCTCAGTTGCCTATGCGCACACACACACACACACACACACACACATTCTAATTTTAAAATTGTGATACTTTTCTCTTTACGAGAAAAGCTTAAGAAAAGTTTCCCCATATCTTATTTAAAAAAAAAGATTAAACTATAAAAGAAACTCTTGATTTTTAAAATAATTTTCGCTCCAGTTATTTATCGGATTATCTTTAGAAACTGCGAAAACTAGAATGGTTGAGTAAATATTTAATACAATTTAGTAACGAAAGAAAGTTTACTGCAAACAGTTCGCCTCGGAATCAGACTCTAAATGAAAACATACTGTAGAAAAAGCTTATAAAAACGGAGTAAAAGTTAAATCGCAGAATCTGAAAAAGTTTTAAGGTGAACAGTATAATTTCTGTCATAAAAATGGCTGTCATAACACTGAAGAATAGAAGAATTTCATATTAAAAATAATTCACAATTTAAAGAAACGATCCTAAAATATAATCAAATTCTTTTTTTTTTTTTGAAAGATCGATCGGAGATAAAAGTAAAATTTTCAGTATTAATGCAAACAAAAATTCTTGACTGAAACAACTGAAACCGTGACCGGAAAATTCGCCGTAAACATTTTCGCCGTAAACATTTTCGCCGTAAGACAAATTCGCCGTAAGGACATTTCGCCGTAAATAAAATAAAATTAAAATTAAAAAAAAAGTTTAACTGAACCCTTATAATAAGACAAATTCGCCGTAAGGACATTTCGCCGTAAATAAAATAAAATTAAAATTAAAAAAAAAGTTTAACTGAACCCTTATAATAAATAGCCGGTGCTGGTTAAGTGTGCGGTCTACCTAGCTTCGAGCAGTCTACCACAATTAAAATTCTTTATACTGTACGGCATTGACGATTGGTTAGGTTAAGTCGTGATAGTTTGGTTAAATAAATTTCTTAAATAAATTCCTTATCTTACTTTGAAACTCACTGTACGGCATTGACGATTGGTTAGGTTAAGTCGTGATAGTTTGGTTAAATAAATTTCTTAAATAAATTCCTTATCTTACTTTGAAACTCACTGTACGGCATTGACGATTGGTTAGGTTAAGTCGTGATAGTTTGGTTAAATAAATTTCTTAAATAATCATCCATTGATTATTTTTTAAAATTTTACGGCGAAATGTCCTTACGGCGAATTTGTCTTACGGCGAAAATGTTTACGGCGAATTTTCCTACGGCGAAAATGTTTGCGGCGAAATTTCCTAGAACCAACTGAAACAACCCAATTATTTAACAACAAATTTAGAGGGTTAATTTATCCATCAAAATTTGCTGTACATAAAATAAACATGGTTTGTGAAGTCATCTCATAGTTCAATTAACCATTTAATTTAAATATATATATATATATATATATATATATATACACACATCCTGGGTGGCCTAGTGGTTAAGACACTGGGCTGCTGGTGGGGCGTGGTTCGGATTCCACTTTAAACTGTAGGTCTAAGGTGGCGTAAAAAGCCTGACCTTCGTCAGAATGAACAATTCGGGCGGAGGCTAACCAAAGATTATATCAAAGGTATATATATATATATATATATATACACACACACACACAATTTTTTTTTCTTTTTTTTAATATATACGTTGCATTCTCGTTTTGATAAAGTCTACACATTTCACTCTATTCTTAGCTAGTGCAGATGCGTTAAACATTGCGACATTCTTTACATGATAAAATGAAAGCATATTTATATTTGTTGGGTTTTCTTTCTTTGTCATAATCACTCGAGGAGTAAATTTTGGAGGGTTCGCGAAAATGATAAGGACATATATGAAAATTAATTTGAGTGGACGTTGCCAGACTCCCGTGAATGTTTCACTTCTACAAATTTTGGTGGAAACATTTTCTAAAAGTATTTTTATTATTTTGAATAAATTTTATATTAGAAAATAAGTCTGAAATTCTTGCTTTCAAGATTTAAAAACAGTAAAATGAAAAATATAAAATTAAAACCAACATTTTTAAGCAACATTTTCTCTTTTTTTTTAATATAATTATTTCACAACCAGAATTCCTGTTATTTATATATATAAGAGGCCTTTGATTTTTTATTACACTTATAAGCAAGTGCAATAAAATTATATATATATATATATACACAGTATATATGAAAATTATTTCACGAAAGTAACACGTGAAAAATATTTATGATGAATAAAACAATAAAACCACGAAGGAAAGGAAACAGAATGGTGCTCAAGCGCTTTCGTCTAATGACATCCTCAGGAACACTGAGGATGTCATTAGACGAAAGCGCTTGAGCACCATTCTGTGTTTCCTTTCCTTCGTGGTTTTATTCATCATATATATATATATATATATATATATATATATACATTTTTATTGCACTTGATTATAAATGTAATAAAAAATCAAAGGCCTCTTACCAAAAAATTCTAAAGACTTTATGCGAGTACCAATCAGTCTTTCAATCTCGAACTTTGACACAGAAAAAGCTGCGAGATCAAAGACAATTTCTGAAATAATTGGTGCATGCGTGATAAAAATAAAAATGAAAAAGTGCCCCCAAAAAATAAATAAAATCAAAGAAGTCTTTGCGCAAAAAAGGGCGGAGAAAAATGTCAAGTTGGGAGAGGAAATTGAAGCAAAAGTCCTAATCTGAAGTGGCTTCTTTGGTGCACCTTTCTGCCATATGGGAACTGGGGCAAGGAATGAGATTTTCCTGATCTTTATAAAGGTGGGTGTTTATCGCTGATGGAGAGAGAGAGAGAGAGAGAGAGAGAGAGAGAGAGAGAGAGAGAGAGAGAGAGAGAGGATTTTGCTCTTACGAATCTATTTTCTTTATATTATGAATTAACTGTTGGAGTGCGTTCGCTTTAAATTGCTAAACAATACAAATTTCATTATAATCCAACATTCCCACAGGTCCTCCTAAAGCATTCCTTAGATTTTATCGATCGCTTACGTTCCTACGGTCGAACCCATGATATGTCTTCTTTCAAAATGGTCAGTCTGGATGTCATTGTATTCTTTATAAATATCCCTCTTGAAGATGCCCTCCAATTTCTCCGCAGTAAAGAGGGAAGATCGTTAATCCTCCCGATACCAATAAACACATTTTCTCAATGATTTTAGTCTATGTTAACTTCAATTACTTCACTTTCAACAGTGAATATTATGTACTTTCAAACATCCAAACTTTTTGACAACTTATACATGGAGATTTTTAAGTTTGTCTCCTTACCACGCTGTCCCACACACCAGCCTTGAATTAAAGTATATTAATGATGTTTTGGAGCGATGGCCTGATAATCAAAACTTTGAATCATTTTACGATGAATTCAGAAGGTAACGTCGCCATCCAACTCTTGACTCTCACTTAGCTTATATTTCTATCCGGAATCGTGCAAAATGTGTCCTTTGACTTGCCAAAAATTCCTTCATCCGACAAAAATGTAAAAATCTATCCCATTCTAATTCTTCTCGCTCTTTCTGGCACCTAGCAAAGAACCTCTCCAACAATTTTATTCTTCTTCTTTCCCGCCTCTTTGCCGTCTCTCTTCTTGATAAAGGTGACCTCTTCGCCCAAACTTTCGCCTCCAACTCAACCTTGGACGATTCCGGCGCTGTTCCTCCATCTCCTCCTCACTCTGACTTAATTGTCTGAAATTAGAATCGCCTCCAAAGATGTTTTTCTGCCCTATATGGGCTCAAGTCTAGGAAGGTATACGGTCTTGATATTTCTCCTGTTGTTCTCAAGAACTGTGCTTCTGTGTTGACACCATGCCTGGGTAAACTCTTTCGTCTTTGTCTTTCATCAGGTACTTTTCGTTCCTGCTGGAAGTTTGCTTTCATTCAGCCTGTCCCAAAGAAGGGTGACCGCTCTCAACCCTCCAACTATCGTCCAATTACTTGATTTCTTGCCTTTCTAAAGTTTTTTTTTAATCTATCTTTAATTGGAAGATTCTTAAACACCTTTCTTCTCACAATCTTCTTTCAGATCGTCAGTATGGGTTCCGCAATGGACACTCTACTGGCGATCTTCTTGCATATCTCTCTGACTCTTGATCATCCTCTTTTCGGGATTTCGGTGAAACTTTTGCTGTTGCACTAAACATATCAAAAGTTTTTGAGGGAGTTTTTCACAAATCCTTAATTTCCAAACCGCTCTCCTTCGGTTTCTATCCTTTTATCTGTGCCCTCATCTCTGATTTCCTTTCTGACCGATCTTTAGCTGCGGCTTATTCGTAGATGGCCACTGTTCTTCTTGTAAAGCCATTAATAGTGGTGTTCCTCAGGGCTGTGTCCTGTCACCCACTCTTTTCCTTTTATTTATCAATGATCTTTTAAATTGCACATCCTGTCCTATCCACTCCTATGCCGATGATTCCACTCCTCACTTCTCCACCCGCTTCACAAAATGTCCTTCTCAACAGTCACTCCATACTTCGCGTAGGACGGCTATGGTGCACCTGAACTCTGATCTTTCTACTATCTCTTACTGGGGCAGAGAAAACCTTGTGGCTTTCAATGCCTCCTCAAAAACTCAATTTCTTCATTTGTCTACTCGTTACAATATTCCACACGACTATCCCTTCATCTTCAACAATACACAACTCAATCCTTCCTCTTCTCTTAACATTCTTGCTTTTTTTTTCTCGTAATCTTTCCTGGAAAGATCATATATACTCTCTTTCTAAAAAGCTTCTAAGAGTTTAGATGTGCTGTACCGGCTCCGCAGTTTCTTCACCCCAACTGAGTTGCTGTCTCTGTACAGGAGTCTTGTTCGCCCCTGTATGGAGTACGCTTCTCATGTATTGGGTGGCTTAACCCACGTACCTCTACTTGATCGAGTGGAATCAAAGTCTTTTTATTTCGTCTCATCAATTCCCCGCCTCTTCGTGACTGTCTTCAAGCCCTCTCTCTTCGTCGCAATGTTGTCTCACTCTCTCTTTACTATCGATATTATAACGGACACTGCTCTTCTGAACTCTCCTCCTTACGGAGAGCACCAGACTTTCGACACATTCTCATTCCTTTTCTACGATTTTGTGATCTTGATTTTCTTGACCATGAAATTCGCCACCTTATATGATCTTTCAAGAAATTGGGCTATCCCTTTCCCCTTAGCAATTCAGCCTTATCAACTGGTCGCCGCCGATACTTTGTCCACAAGTGAAAATGGAAATGAAAACAATGCATTTTTTAAACATGTGAGCTACATTCTACTACAGTGGTTTACGAATCTTCCAATTTCTGCAGATCCTACTCTCGCAGACTCACTGAATCAGCACTGTTTAAACATCTCCCCAATTTCAGTCAATCACCTGGCTTTTACTCCGTTGACAATATTTTCAGAGACATCACCTTCATATCTGACCCTTGGATCCAAAAAAACTTCTATAACATCCATTTCATTGCTTGCCACTTGTGTACTGTGATTAATTACATTTTCTTACTTAGTGTTCTAACTACTAACTTATCTTTGAAATTATTATTATTATTATTACTAGTACAGTTCCCGTCGCTTCGCTGACGGTTAGACAGGCTAAACTACAAAAAAAGAACGCAGCCGTGAAAATTTTGAGCTTCACATTGTGTCAACATTTCTGAATCTGGTATCTCCCAAAACCTCCTCACCCCCATTCATGCAACTTGGGGGCTAACCCCCTCCCCCATTACCCCCCCCCCCCTCCCCATTACCCCACCCATCCCCCATTACCCCCACCCTTCCCCCATTGCTAAACTACAGAAAAGAACACAGTCATGAAAATCTTGAGCTTCACATTGCCGCCCGTAATACAATTTCTGAGTTTTTTCTCACAATTTTTTCTCACAATTTCTGAAAGTGTGACGGACGGACGGACGGACGGACGGACAGACGGACGGACAGACGGACAGCTCTTATTATAATATAGATTATTACTTTGCTGTTAATATTTTTCAGTTTTCATTTTTATTATTATTATTAGGATATATATATATATATATATATATATATATATATACAGTATATATATATATATATATATATATATATATATATATAAATCGAATGCACCTATATCATTTGTATCTTCGGTTTTCCTAAAACCCTTTTCTCACATCTTTTCTAATCACCCTTCCTCACTTCATGGCTCCCTTGCCTTATAAATTCACCATCTCCTCTTCTTTTTCTTCAATCGCACCTGATGAAGACCTTAGAAAAAAGCTTGTACTTCTAATAAACCTATTTCTTATTGTCATCAATCAAAAACTAATTGAAATGAGTGTATATAAATGTTGAAATACAAATAAGATTTATGTACAAAACTCCTCTCTCTCTCTCTCTCTCTCTCTCTCTCTCTCCATAAGTAGTGTAGGTACTGAGGAGGGCATAAGAACGCGTCAGAACGATCTTGACAGGTTGGGCAAATGGTCTGCTACTTGGCAGATGCCATTCAACTTGGACAAATGTAAGGTAATGCACATAGGTTATAAAAACCCGAAGACCGATTACTCTCTCTTGGGAAGGAACTTGACTGAGACCGATCTAGAGAAAGACTTGGAGTCTATATCAGCAATGATCTGAAACCGTCGAAGCACTGCGCAGAAGTCGAAAAGAGGGCCTTAAAATTATTAGGTTATATTAAAAGACAGTTCCAGTTTCGGAACAAGGAGACTGTAATGTCTCTTTATAATTCTCTAGTCAGACCTCAACTGGAATACTGTGCGCAATTTTGGTCTCCATCCCTCAGGAAGGACATAGAAAGGTTAGAAAGAGTACAAGCAAGGGCTACAAAATTGATCCCTTCAATGAGAATGCAAAGCTACCAACGGAGATTGGAGCGCCTAAATCTGTTTAGCTTAGAGACGAGGAGGTTGCGGGGTCAGCTTATTCAAGTCTTCAAGATGCTCAAAGGAATAGACAGGGTAGATTACAGAAACTTATTCTCACTTAATGCCAATCCGACAAGAAATAATGGGTTTAAACTGGAACTAAAGACATTTAGGACCTCTGTCTGCGGAAATTTCTTTTCCTATAAAATAGTTAATATCTGGAACTAACTTCCCTCAGAGGTTGTTTCCAGTCAAAATGTAAATGTGTTCAAAAATAGGCTAGACAAAGTACTGAATACTCTCATAGTTTAAGATTAAAACATAAGAAAACTCTGCAGGAGTTCACTTGCACGGTGTCTCTGTGAGCAAGCTAAATATAGAGCTATTTATATATTCTCCACTTTCCTGTAAAATTTCCTTGGCTACTTTTCCAGGGTCAAGGTATTTTCTTCAACCTTTCTTCCGTACCTGCCTCTGGCAGGGAGGGAGTGGAGGGTGGGGAGAGAGCCTTCTACTTTTCTATCCAGTTTTCTACTACTGCTAGGATAGTTGAAAGAAAAATAAACTTTTAATAACAGGAACCTCCCAGAGTGGACCGAAAGGTCTTTGAGGCTTCCTCTTGTCCTTGTAACTCCTTGTAACTCTCTCTCTCTCAACTTCCGAATGAAGGCAATACACTTTCTTTTAAAATTTTCTGATATTTCTTCGAATTCAAGATTCCATTCATGACAACACGGTTTCCTGGACCAGAAACGCTAAAGCATCCCCAAAGAAGCAAACTACCACCACTATGTTTAACCGGAGGAAGGATATTGTTTCCTCGAATGCAGTACTTGGTTTTCACCAAACATACCGTTGCTCGTTGTTCCCGGATAAATGAAAGTAGAGGGATGGACAAATTGGACATCGATCTTAGACAGTCTTAGTGTTTGGCAAATATCACCTACAGTCACCCGTCGATTCGCAGTAGCCATTCTCTCAATCCGTCTATCTATACGTTCTGAAATCTTGAAAGGTGGTCCACACCTTGGTAGAGTTTTGATTGTTCCAAGGCCTTTCCATTTCTTTATAACTGCAGCAACCGTCGTAAATGGAATTCGAAGTTCTTCTCCTCTCTTCCCATAACTCTTTCTAGACTCGTGTGCAGCAATAATAGATCTCCTAAGATCTCTAGACAACTTTTTACCACGACAACCCAATGCTTACTAATATAATTTGTACAATCATCCGTCTTTCATGAAGATTCACAGAGAAAATTCTAGAATTCAGAATTGCCAACAATTTCTAATCAATAAACAATGAATTACTAATAAAAATTTTAAATTCTTCAAGCCCAAGTTCGACACATAAAGTATTAAATAATTTTTTAAAGAAATGTACGAAAACTTTTGTATTTTAACTTTTTTATTTTCCTCAAATTCTTTGATGTTTTACATTATATGTTGGAGTTAAACTAATTTTCTTATTTGTTAAATTTTTTCAAACGAACGATAAACTTTTTATAACTATCTTATGCATGGTACAAAAGATAAAGACGAATATAACTGAAATATTTCTCTGTTCTAATATTTCTGAACGCCACTGTATTATATACGCTTTTCTTCTACATTTCTATCAGAGATAAAAGACAGGATAAATCAGTGTTATTATTTAGTAGTTCCCTACTTTCTTATTAAAAACAAGAATAGTTTCTGTTTTACGGAGCAATTATGATCCGTTGCTATGGAAATTTAGATTTTAATTTTAACAAATTTTTATATCTGCATTATCTCTTTTGTTGTGCTTTGAAGTTCAAACGATGTTTACAACTTCTTTTTCATTTTAAATCATAATAAAAAGTGACACAAAATAAGAAAGACATTCGTGTATATTGTACGTAAAATTTTTCAATTTCAATTTTCAACTTACAGTTTTATGACTTTTAATGAAAAGGGTTTCAGCAAAAAAAAAATATACTGTACAGGGTGGCGCAAAAGTCGCGCATTATAGGAATTTTCAGTGTTGATTATAATATATTATTATTATTTTTCTTTTAGGTAGGGGATGTCTTTGAAATTAACAATAGACGAGAGGGTGAGCTTGGTTTTAATATATGGAATACCAGGTACAACAAATTGATGAATCGGTACAGAATTTAAATTCACCTTTTCGTCTATTGTTAATTTCACGGCCATCCCTTACCTAAAAAGAGAAAAAATAATATATTATACTCAACACTGAATATTCCTATGATGCGCGACGTTTGCGCCACCCTGTATATTCAAGCACTGTATTATGCCAAAAGACACTCCACCATGTTGTCTATTGTGTGTGTGGTGTGTGTGTGTGTGTGTGTGTCACTGATTGTTACAACAAAGTTTGTTTATAATCAAGGGTTTCATTTTATTTTGGCAGGACAGTGTGTATTTACTCTAATTACTGTTACACGTAACTAACACTACGGCATTCTTTTCAGTAAATCTAACGTAACTTTCCCTCGTAACTTAGGCTTTTTTTTTCCAGTATCTTTCCTGTAACTTGCGCATGTTTAATTTTTTCGTAAAAATTATAAACTCAAAACAAACAACATTTTTTCAAGGAAAAACTGGAACACACAAAACACAAAATAAGAAATTAAATAATCGCCAACCTCAAAAACAATACTTACGAAAAGCTTGAAAAATAAACTCTCTCTCTCTCTCCTCTCTCTCTCTCTCTCTCTTTCCATATATCATATATACACGGTGTTCCAGAAGTCTGGACTCATAGGGAAAATAAACATTATATTTTTAAAGTGAAACAAACACATTTCTAATGTCAGTTTTACATATTTCAGGAAAGAAAATACCATGATGGTTCAGTATACCAATCAAGAGAAGGTAGAACTGGTATTGCTACATGTTTCTGGAAAAAGCAAGAGGGAGGCATGTCAGTTATTTCACGAACATGCCTCCCTCTGGCTTTTTCCGGAATGTCTATTTTCTCTATGAGTCCAGACTTCTGGGGACACCCAATATATATACACATGTGTGTGTATATATATATATATATATATATATATATATATATTAAGACGCACGCTTCTAAATACTCATTTTCTTTCCACATCTTAACCACCTCGAAGACAACGTTTTCCCTTCGAGTTACTTCTGAAGTTTTAAAGATTTAAGTGTTAGATATAATGTTATATTATTACCTAAAATATGATTGATAGTAAATAAAAAACGAAATTTACACTTCACAACTTTATTTATGAAAGAGAAAATAATTTATGAAGAAATTTGAAGAAAGATCAAAAAAGAAACTTCGAATATTAAATTTAACAATAGCTCATCAGACATTTCCAAACTTAACACGAGAGAACTCCGAACGAGGGCAGGAAGAGAGAGGAAACCAGTTCTCTCTTCCACCAAATCCAGCAAAATTGAGGCGGGATGCTTCATAGGGATCGAGCGCGAGTCGACCCTGAACTGTGGTTCGTAACTATCATAAGTTATAAGTATAAGGAAAAATTAAAACTACCAAGATATCGTAGAATGTAGTAAATATGTAGTGGTGGTGTAGTGGTTAGCTGTTCATCCTTTCACACAATAAAAAAAGAAAAAGAAATTGGTTGGTAGATAAATGGGTACCCTGGGTAGCTTAGTGGTTAAGACGCTGGGCTGCTGCTGGTGCGGCGTGGTTCGGATTGCACGTTAAACTGTAGGTCTAAGGTGGAGTGACGAGTTTGACTTTCGTCAGAATGAACAATTCGGGCGGAAACAAAACCCAAGGTTACCCAAGGTTATATCATTTAACGTACTTATTGTTAGTATTTAATATATTTCTCAACAGTTATTCTCGCCTCTAAAACAAAAATTGAGTATTACGTAAAAGTTACTTTTAAATGCGTTACTGATGTGCGACTTTATGACCAATTTTATAGGATTAATATACGAAATTTATTCTTGTTAATTGTAAGCATCAATTGCCTCTACAATTTTCATTAAATTTTTTATTTCATTTATATTTCTTCTTTATTTTAAGTATTGTTTAGGTTCTTTATAATTAGTACTATTATTAATATTTATTTACTCTTTTGTGTATTTCAGTCTTCCATTGGAATTAGTGATGGTTTGAAGGACATACTCGTTACGAGAAAGTTGCAAGTGTGAAAATTACTGCAAAAAATTGACGGAATTCGTATGCTGTAAATTAGAATTTAGGTGCGCAAAGCACATTTAAGGTAGTAAGACAGTGTGTTTGCGATTTTTCCGAGTTTCTCAGTTTATGGGATTCTGCGACGAGAGGTAGGTCGATAAATTAACGTCCCTTCCCCGAAGTCATACAAAAAGGGATCTAATTGAAAAGTGTAGGTGTTGAAATTTACAGGGTTATCAGTTATTTTGGGGAATACTTTTGCAGATCACCCTGTATTTAATCCCTAAAAATTCCATGAAAATCGGACGGAAAAATAACCCTGTACGTTTGATCAAAATCCCCAAATAAAAATAAATTTTGCAGAAACAAATAGAATCAAGTTTGTGGAAAATCTAAATTATAATTTCAAGCATCAATTTATAAATATCAGCTTTAATTAAATTTAATCAACAACCGTTTTTCAGGGATTTGGGGATACGTGGATATGTAGGTCCGATCAACCTCTTGATAATTATATAAATTAATAAGAGAGAGGTTTTATTAAAAATTTTAATTGAATAAAAGCTGTTTTCGAATTGGAATTTATAACAGTTTGTTCCGAAGAAATTATATATATATATTTTTTTTTTTTTTTTAAATGCAATTTTTACATTGTCTTACCCCAGGAAAATGTTAAGCATGTTGACAACAAGCCATTAACTAAGTTTGAGCAAAATCAGACGATATTTAATAGTGCCGCCTGGATGCCAAAATTTGTGTTGCAAATTAAGATTCATGAAAATTCGGCCATTTGTAACAGGAATTTTATAGGTTAAAATGAAAATAAAATTTTACACAACAACTTTCCACACCACCCAGGAGGTAGTTGCTCGGCGCGTTTTTTACTTTACTTTGAACGAAGTCTTTCAATCATGGTCAATTTCTTTGCATCAGGTAACTGTTGTTGGTGTCTCTCCACAACTTGTAAGAGGTACGAACCTGATCTTCGTTCTTTGTTAGATAATTGCTAAAGTTCTGAATCAGTGCTACAGCCCTCTCCGCGTTGTCATTTACGACATTCATTGTCTTAACGTAATTACGAGCGATCTGATAATCGTCTCTGCTACTCCACTCCGCTGGATCGACTTCAAGAAAAGCTGACGGTAGTGATAGTTTATCAAAGAACTGGCGAGTAACGCTAGCGACGAAACTGGCTAGAGTTTTTTCATGCAGATCGGATAGTGTGTGATCCAGGGTTATTCACTTGGGTGATTTTACAGAACCCTTGGCATTTAATGCCTGAACCATTTCTCGCTTCACTTCCAGTAATGCGCCATCATCAAAAACAGAAAGTGTAATGAGCTCCTCACTTAAATACCATAGATGACGGCAGAGCGCTTTAGATGCAGCTACTGAGCTTTCTTTATCCTCATAGATTTTTAGTTGTTTGAGAAGTGCCAAATCGTTTCTAGGAGCGGAACAGGCGAGAGGAGCCGCAAACCAGGCAGGTGTGTAGTGGCGCATGGCATACATTGCAAAATGTTTCATCCCAGTTTGCTCGTATGCAGTCATTTTAAATTGCGAGCTGAAAAGAACTATCTTAATGGCATATATAACTCGCGCCATCCATCTTGCACAGTGTAGAGCTCCTGGTTGCTGAAATTTTACTCACGGGGTGGAACATCGCCCATGTAAATCACTGTCAACTCAAGAAGCTCCCTATAATCTGCTCGTGGTTGGATTTTGTCGAGATGATATTTGCAGATGGTGACAATCTCTTCTTTCTCTGGTATATCAACATCTACGATATTGGAACGGTCCTTATCTATCGCCGTGCAGGACTTCTTGAAGCGCTGGAATAATATAATATCGGGTCCAGTGGTGGTACCGTAACACTTAGCGAAGACGGATGATATTACAATTTCATTGATATGGTGACGGCAAGTCCTAATAGTTGTCTTTCAAGCTTGTTTTCAAGGATTGTACAAACTCCATTCTTGATACCAGTGTTGCTAGCAGTTGTATCGAAACACATGGCCTGCACACGACCGCGCAAATCCCAATCATCTAAGCATTCTATTACAGCTGTTGCAATTTGTTCACCTGTTCCGGAAACTAGCCTAGGCATTGCCAGAAGCTTAGACATTCCTCCCCCAGAAACGATAACAGGTAGTCTTTCTGTAGTATCATTTCCTGTGAGATCTGGAACTAATTTACCATCCTAATGAACAGTAAGAGGAATATCAACATTAAAGGACTGCTTAATATCGTCAGCAATTTTTTTGCGAATTTCAATCCTTCTTCTACGTATTGTACTTCTGCTGAGAACGATATCGTCAACATCATGTCCAAGAGAAGTAGCAGCAGCTGACGGTACGACAACAGCATTGCGATCACTCATTTTTGTTCGGTCCAATGCCATAGACAAGTCAGGTGATACGATGTGTTTACCTCTACTGGACCGTCTTTGTTTATGCAAAGGTTGAGGGATATATGACGTACTCGGTTCTTCTTCGCTGCTGCTGCTACTACTACTATAAGCAACAGCTACGCCCATTTTCTTTCGGTTTGCCTCTGCTTCTGCCAACCTTTCATTTGCTTCTCTCTGACGTTTCCGGAAATCTTGACGTGCTAGCTTTTCGTCCACATTGCCCATGTAGCCTCTCCTTCCTTTCTCTCGCTGGGCATGTAGGAATGATTTATCTTCATCTATTGACATCATCTGCAAAGCATTTGCATGGGCAATATCGAAAAGATCATCTAAACATTTTTGAAAAGAAGTTTCTTTTTCTATTTGAGTCTTTGTACGCTTAGATTTTGATTTCTGAAGTGCTCTGAAACTATCGTACATTCTCTGAATCTTTGGCAGTGCATTGTATTCAGCGATAGTAGGTATTCTGGCCATTTCTCAAAATTTTAGGACCTCACAAAACACAAGTTTGGATGCCTCCTTCAAGGTCTTCTTATTCTTTGTTCGCTTGAAAATACGACGTAGCACATCTCCTTTGGAAGGAAGTTTCCTTCCGCCAATCGAATCAATTGGCTGATAAAGTAGCCATATTTCTGTTCTATTTCTTGTCATTGATGAGCTCGACAAAATAAACAATTATTTAACAGTAATCTTAGATAAATGAAAGAGAGGTAACCACACAATGAAGGACACAATGGCACAACAACCTCCCTTGCCGTCTAAGATCAAACTGAGTCAGGTCTACCGCGTGATAGCACCTTCACCCGCAACACCTACACACCCACACGATGGATCAGTATGACCGTATAACTGAACTGATTAGGCCTGAGTCTCCAGTATAGCGTGGGAAAGTAATGAAATTACATTTGTAGGCAACCTGCGACCTCAAGCGTAAATTGAGTTCTTTACTAATCATGACAATAATCTTGGGTGGAGTGGCGGCACCCCTCATAATATTTCAAATTAGCTCAAATTTCTGTGGTGGCTTTTCCTTAACAGTGTTAACAATATTAAAGGGTAAGACATTATAATTTCAAAATTTTTTTTTTGGGACCAGTCTAATATATATATATATTACAGTCAATATGTAAAATTAGACAATTTATAAATTGACTGAAATGTAGGCAATTTGTTAAATGTTCGATTTACTTAATACCTAATTAAACCTAACCTAGCCATGAACTTTTAGGCAACATATTGGGAAATACCAATGGGTATGCATATGCAGCATTAGCAAAAAGGTTAGGTTAGGTTAGTTTAGGTTTTGTGTGTATCGCCAATTTGAAACATTGCCTGAATTTCAGTCAATTTATAAATTGCCTCATTTTACATATTGACTGTAATATATATATGTGTGTGGTAAATATTAAGTTTCATGGAGACCAGATTACAATAGGTTAGGCAGTCGTTTTAAATTGGTTGGTTATTTCCTATGTGACCAATTTCGGCCAATCACGCATGATCTTTGTGACAAATTTTGATGTTGTCACAAACATTGATCTCCGCGAATCTTAATATTATATATATATATATATATTATGTTAAACACAGACCGTGCATGGAACAAGGAACTCTTCTGGGAAAATTAAATCCACTATAGTCCGGATAAGTAATGGTAAATGACAAATACCATAGTTTTTTCTTTTTCATGACTTTAGCCCGACGTGGGCAACGGGTCTCTCGCAAAGAGATCCCATAAATATAGCTTCCCTCACCAGCTATCTGCAAAGCAGACAGGATCCAGCTTTGGGACATGGATCTAGGGTTTAAAGCAAGCCTAGATCCCTACATTCAGAACCTCTATATAAGTAAAAGACTCGTTGCATTCACGTCGTGTTGAATAAATCAAAGAAAAAGGGGGTAACTATTGTATTTTTAGCCAAAAAAACCAAAACTTAAACCTCAACCGGGACATTGAGCATCCACTTTTCAAGGCACGAAACACGTCCGTTTAGTATACACAAACTCAGAATGGTTCCCTGAGAACATTATATGTTAAACACAGACCGTGCATGGAACAAGGAACTCTTCTGGGAAAATTAAATCCACTATAGTCCGGATAAGTAATGGTAAATGACAAATACCATAGTTTTTTCTTTTTCATGACTTTAGCCCGACGTGGGCAACGGTCTCTCGCAAAGAGATCCCATAAATATAGCTTCCCTCACCAGCTATCTGCAAAGCAGACAGGATCCAGCTTTGGGACATGGATCTAGGGTTTAAAGCAAGCCTAGATCCCTACATTCAGAACCTCTATATAAGTAAAAGACTCGTTGCATTCACGTCGTGTTGAATAAATCAAAGAAAAAGGGGGTAACTATTGTATTTTTAGCCAAAAAAACCAAAACTTAAACCTCAACCGGGACATTGAGCATCCACTTTTCAAGGCACGAAACACGTCCGTTTAGTATACACAAACTCAGAATGGTTCCCTGAGAACATTATATGTTAAACACAGACCGTGCATGGAACAAGGAACTCTTCTGGGAAAATTAATCCACTATAGTCCGGATAAGTAATGGTAAATGACAAATACCATAGTTTTTTCTTTTTCATGACTTTAGCCCGACGTGGGCAACGGGTCTCTCGCAAAGAGATCCCATAAATATAGCTTCCCTCACCAGCTATCTGCAAAGCAGACAGGATCCAGCTTTGGGACATGGATCGGGTTTAAAGCAAGCCTAGATCCCTACATTCAGAACCTCTATATAAGTAAAAGACTCGTTGCATTCACGTCGTGTTGAATAAATCAAAGAAAAAGGGGGTAACTATTGTATTTTTAGCCAAAAAAACCAAAACTTAAACCTCAACCGGGACATTGAGCATCCACTTTTCAAGGCACGAAACACGTCCGTTTAGTATACACAAACTCAGAATGGTTCCCTGAGAACATTATATGTTAAACACAGACCGTGCATGGAACAAGGAACTCTTCTGGGAAAATTAAATCCACTATAGTCCGGATAAGTAATGGTAAATGAAAAATACCATAGTTTTTCTTTTTTCTTTTTCATGACTTTAGCCCGACGTGGGCAACGGGTCTCTCGCAAAGAGATCCCATAAATATAGCTTCCCTCACCAGCTATCTGCAAAGCAGACAGGATCCAGCTTTGGGACATGTCCCAAAGCTGGATCCTGTCTGCTTTGCAGATAGCTGGTGAGGGAAGCTATATTTATGGGATCTCTTTGCGAGAGACCCGTTGCCCACGTCGGGCTAAAGTCATGAAAAAGAAAAAAGAAAAACTATGGTATTTGTCATTTACCATTACTTATCCGGACTATAGTGGATTTAATTTTCCCAGAAGAGTTCCTTGTTCCATGCACGGTCTGTGTTTAACATATAATGTTCTCAGGGAACCATTCTGAGTTTGTGTATACTAAACGGACGTGTTTCGTGCCTTGAAAAGTGGATGCTCAATGTCCCGGTTGAGGTTTAAGTTTTGGTTTTTTTGGCTAAAAATACAATAGTTACCCCCTTTTTCTTTGATTTATTCAACACGACGTGAATGCAACGAGTCTTTTACTTATATAGAGGTTCTGAATGTAGGGATCTAGGCTTCCCTCACCAGCTATCTGCAAAGCAGACAGGATCCAGCTTTGGGACATGTCCCAAAGCTGGATCCTGTCTGCTTTGCAGATAGCTGGTGAGGGAAGCTATATTTATGGGATCTCTTTGCGAGAGACCCGTTGCCCACGTCGGGCTAAAGTCATGAAAAAGAAAAAAGAAAAAACTATGGTATTTGTCATTTACCATTACTTATCCGGACTATAGTGGATTTAATTTTCCCAGAAGAGTTCCTTGTTCCATGCACGGTCTGTGTTTAACATATAATGTTCTCAGGGAACCATTCTGAGTTTGTGTATACTAAACGGACGTGTTTCGTGCCTTGAAAAGTGGATGCTCAATGTCCCGGTTGAGGTTTAAGTTTTGGTTTTTTTGGCTAAAAATACAATAGTTACCCCCTTTTTCTTTGATTTATTCAACACGACGTGAATGCAACGAGTCTTTTACTTATATAGAGGTTCTGAATGTAGGGATCTAGGCTTGCTTTAAACCCTAGATCCATGTCCCAAAGCTGGATCCTGTCTGCTTTGCAGATAGCTGGTGAGGGAAGCTATATTTATGGGATCTCTTTGCGAGAGACCCGTTGCCCACGTCGGGCTAAAGTCATGAAAAAGAAAAAACTATGGTATTTGTCATTTACCATTACTTATCCGGACTATAGTGGATTTAATTTTCCCAGAAGAGTTCCTTGTTCCATGCACGGTCTGTGTTTAACATATAATGTTCTCAGGGAACCATTCTGAGTTTGTGTATACTAAACGGACGTGTTTCGTGCCTTGAAAAGTGGATGCTCAATGTCCCGGTTGAGGTTTAAGTTTTGGTTTTTTTGGCTAAAAATACAATAGTTACCCCCTTTTTCTTTGATTTATTCAACACGACGTGAATGCAACGAGTCTTTTACTTATATAGAGGTTCTGAATGTAGGGATCTAGGCTTGCTTTAAACCCTAGATCCATGTCCCAAAGCTGGATCCTGTCTGCTTTGCAGATAGCTGGTGAGGGAAGCTATATTTATGGGATCTCTTTGCGAGAGACCCGTTGCCCACGTCGGGCTAAAGTCATGAAAAAGAAAAAACTATGGTATTTGTCATTTACCATTACTTATCCGGACTATAGTGGATTTAATTTTCCAGAAGAGTTCCTTGTTCCATGCACGGTCTGTGTTTAACATATAATGTTCTCAGGGAACCATTCTGAGTTTGTGTATACTAAACGGACGTGTTTCGTGCCTTGAAAAGTGGATGCTCAATGTCCCGGTTGAGGTTTAAGTTTTGTTTTTTTGGCTAAAAATACAATAGTTACCCCCTTTTTCTTTGATTTATTCAACACGACGTGAATGCAACGAGTCTTTTACTTATATAGAGGTTCTGAATGTAGGGATCTAGGCTTGCTTTAAACCCTAGATCCATGTCCCAAAGCTGGATCCTGTCTGCTTTGCAGATAGCTGGTGAGGGAAGCTATATTTATGGGATCTCTTTGCGAGAGACCCGTTGCCCACGTCGGGCTAAAGTCATGAAAAAGAAAAACTATGGTATTTGTCATTTACCATTACTTATCCGGACTATAGTGGATTTAATTTTTCCAGAAGAGTTCCTTGTTCCATGCACGGTCTGTGTTTAACATATAATGTTCTCAGGGAACCATTCTGAGTTTGTATATATATATATATATATATATATATATATATATATATATATATATACAGTATATATATATATATATATATATATATATATATTATAAAAAGGGAGAGAGTGCTGGAACATGATCAGGAAATGTTTGTTTGTTTTATTGACTGAAAAAGCTTTTGACAGAGTCCAATGAAGGAAACTAATGGAAATATTGAAGAATATTAATGTTGACTGGAGGGACCGTAGGCTAACAAAAATCTATATCTTGGGCAGAATGTGAATGTTAAAGTTGCAGGAGGAGAATCGGAGCCTGGATTGGTTGGGAAAGGGGTCAGGCAAGGGTGCTCCCTGTCCCCCGTGTTATTTAACATCTATGCGGAAACAATGATAACAGAAGCACTCTCAGATCTGGAAGAGAGAATCAGAGTGGGAGTTAAATTGTCAAATCTGTAAGGTTTGCAGATGATAAGGCATTTGTTTGTAGTACTGAGGAAGGACTGCAAAGAATGGTCAATAGCTTGCAATAGCTTGACAACAACGGCGGAAGAATTCGGAATGAGAATTAATGAGACCAAAACAAAGGTAATGAAAATTGCAAGAAGGAAAGGAGCACAAATGAATCTAACGATAGGAAATCGGACCTTAGAAGAAGCTGAGCAGTTTAAATATCTGGGAAGTTTATTAACCAACAATGGAGATTGCGATAAGGAAGTAAGATCTAGAATTGGTATGGGTAAGGTAGCTTTTGAGAGACAGAAAAGACTACTTACGGGTAAACTCAACTTGAAACTGAAGAAAAGGTTAGTAAAAAACTTGATATGGAGTGTGGTACTGTATGGAGCAGAAACATGGACACTGAAAACAATTGAAAAGAAACTCCTGGAAAGTTTTGAAATAAGGATTTGGAGAAGAATGCTCAAGATAAGCTGGAGAGAACACCAAAGTAATGAGGAAGTACTGCAACAGGTGAGGGAGGAAAGAAGACTCGTTAAGGTGATAAAAGAAAGACAGAAGAAATGGATCGAACATGTGTTGAGAGGAGAAGGATTGTTGAAGGAGGTGATATAGGGGAGATATGAAGGTAGAAGGCCGACGGGAAGGAAAAGGAAAGCAATGCTGGATGATTTGAAGGCAGGCAGGAGCTACCATGAGATGAAAAGGATAGCTCAGGATAGAACACTTTGGCGGGACACATGAGTTGGACTTGCCTGATAGGTAGAACACGACGGATGGATAGATGGATAAAACGGGAGTCCTGTCCGTCCGTCCAGACATAGAAATAAATGCACTTTACTTCGTTTTAACTTTTTACTCGAGCGCGTTAAGATTTTCTTTGCTTGATATAATGGGTTCAGATGTGAAGCTTAATATTTTATTGCTGCGTTCTTTTCTATAGTTTTATTGACCGAATAATTGACCCCTTCCCCCCCCAATTACTGAGGGTTCAATTATTCGGTCAATAAAACTATAGAAAAGAACGTAGCAGTGAAAATCTTAAGCTTTACATCCGAACCCATTGTATCAAGATTTGTGAAGCTTAAGACTTTCCTGGCTGCGTTCTTTTCTATGGTTTTATTGACCGAATAATTGACCCCCCAGTAAATGGGGATTCGCAGGCCCCCAAATTACTGAGGCCGAAAGCCCCGGCCCCGGCCCCGCAGATCTAGCTAAATGGGCCCGTAGGGCCCACTTTTGCGGGGTATATATAAATAGAGTTTCATTTTAACTTAAATTGTTATTTATGCAAAGAAGTAGTTAGATGAAAGCATTTGATAGGGTACCACATAGAAGGTTGCTGGAAAAACTAAAAAGTTACAATATCACTAGTAGTTTCATAACATGGATCGAGTCGTTGCTCTGTAATAAAAAGCAACGGGTAGTGGTTAATGGTGAAGCCTCTGATTGGAAAGAGGTGGCTAGTGGTGTTCCTCGAGGATCAGTTATTGGGCCCGTTATTTGTGATATTCATCAACGATCTGCCAGATGTAGTGAAACACAGTGAGATCTTCTTATATGCGGATGACACCAAGGTATTCAGAAAGATAAGTGAAGACGAGGACTGCAGCAAGTTGCAAGAGGATTTGGAGAAGATGAAGCAGTGGTCAGAGAAGTGGATGCTGAAGTTTCACCCTAGTAAGTGTAAATATATGAGGATAGGAAGAGCAGTTGCCCAGAATAAGAAATATGAAATGTATGAGGAAATGAGTGAGAGTAGTTCAGTGAAGGACCTTGGAGTTATAATTGATAGTAACCTCAGATTCGAAGAACATTTAGCAGAGAAAATAAATAAGGCAAATAGATTAGTAGGAATAATACGCAGAACATTTGTGACCCTAGACGAAGAAATGTTTAAATCATTATACACTGCACTTGTAAGACCTCATCTAGAATATGCCAACCAAATATGGTGCCCATACAAGGTAAAGGATATTGAGGCCTTAGAAAATGTCCAACGGCGTGCCACTAAGCTAATCACCATACCAAGAAAGACTTAAGAAATTAGATTTACCAACGTTGGCATATAGAAGATCTCGAGGGGATATGTTAGAGGTGTTCAAGATTACGTGTAACATCTATGATAAACAAGTATGCGAAGACCTATTTACGATTCAAGACAACACAATGATAAGGGGGCACGCCAAGAAGATCTACAAGGAGAGACCAAGGTTAAATTTGAGGAAATACACGTTCTGCAGTAGGGTTGTAAACACCTGGAATAGTCTACCAGCCTCATTAGTTGACTCAGATTCGGTTCTGAGCTTTGAGAAGAAGTTGGATAGTGTGTGGGCCCACCAGGAACACAAATTTGATTACAGAGCCGACATTCTTTGTACTAATCTCGACCGCCACCAGACAGAACACATAACCGAAGGTGAAAATTCGGAGCTGGAGTCACAGGCTTGATGGCCTCTTCCAGAAGACTTCTGTGAGAATCTGTGAGATACAATTCAACTAAGCACATGGTAACCAACCAGTTCAAAATTGTTACTTTAACCATGCGATAATAATAGTAATAATAAATAATCAGTCAGAAGAGCCAGAAACTGGCACAGCGCTCAAGACAGACTAATGCGCTCCATTACGCTAATTCCTGGATTAATATTTACCAGCACCATTGGTTGCAGAACCTCCGACCTCAACGTCTTCATTTCGCTTATACTATAAGACAGAGGTTCTGAAACTGGGGGTAATTACCCACAAGGGGGTAATTTGGGTATTTCCGGGGGTAATGGAGCAATTCTTAATATGGTAAAAATACAACTTGTAGCTAAAAAACAGTTGCACCCATCATATTAAAGGTAATTTCGGTTATTTTCAGTAATTAATTTTTCCACTTTCTTTACAACTTCGGCATTGCAAGTTTGTGTGGAGTAATGAGATTAGTTGAGATCAGGAAAAGGGGTAACGGAACGGGGTCAAAAAGTTTAAGAACCACTGCACGGTATAAGAAAACGATGTCACCCAGTGAGCTATAGCGGTGCTGCTTTCAGTTGTTGTAACCAAGATCTTTCTCCGTGTATAGTAGGTACCAGGTGAACCAAAAGTAGGTGGACAGTAGGTTGAATAGGGTTTGTGTTATATTATATTATAACTATGGTGTTCATTATAACTATGGTGTTTGTGTTATATTATATTAAATATTATAACTAAATTTATTTAAATTTAATCTTTTTTCTTTTCAGATAGTTCAGAGAACCCATAATGGCAAATAATCTAAATACTGATGCCAGAAAATGGGTGTTAAAAGAGTATTGGAAATCTCAAAATACTGAAACTGTTAGAACAAAATGGGTTGAAACATTTGGTACTCAAGCCCCAAAGAGACAAACCATTTACCGCATTCGTGACAAATTTCATGCCACTGGCTCAATTCTTAATGCCCCAAGAACTGGTCGACCCAAAACAGTTTGCACAGAGGACAATAAGCAACTTGTTGCCGAAGCATTTGTTCACAGTCCCAAAAAGTCCACCAGAAGAGCCTCAGCAGAACTGGACATTTCACAAACCTCTATTATACGAATTCTGAAATCTATTGGGTTGAAAGCTTATCGTCCACGGCTAATTCATGGCTTATTGGAGGATGACCCAGACAGGCGGCTGCAATTTAGTGAGATCATGCTGAACGAAATTGAAGGAAATCCAATAATTTTAGATAACATTGTGTGGACCGATGAGGCTTTTTTCAAATTATCAGGTCATGTTATCCGACATAATTGTGTTTACTGGTATAGTGAGAGCATGCATTTAACATTAGAGCAGCAACTAAACCAGCCTAGTGTCACTGTTTGGGGTGGTATTTCAAGTTCTGGTGTTTTAGGACCAATTTTTGTTGATGGAACAGTCACAGGTGATAAGTATCTCGAAATTCTAATGAATGAAGTTGTTCCACACTTACAACAACAGCCTAATTCACATGACCTCTATTTCCAACAAGATGGGGCCCCTCCACATTATTCAAGAGCAGTCCGTGAGTATCTTGATGAAACATTTCCCGAGAAATGGATCGGCCGAAGAGGTCAAATTGAATGGCCTGCACGTTCACCTGACTTTACCCCAATGGATTTTTTCTTTTGGGGAGTACTCAAGGACAAAGTTTATAGTCGAAAACCACGAAGTGTTGGTGATTTGAAAAATTAGATCAGAGATGCATTTCAAGAAATTAATGCACAAATAAACTGGTGCAAAAATGTTTGTCGAAGTGTGAAAGGTAGACTTCAAAGCTGTGTAAATTGTGATGGACAGCAATTTGAGCACCTGCGTTGATAAAATTGTCAGTGCTTTTGTATTGTATTGGTATAAGTTAATTTTTTTTTTATTTTGTATTATAGTATACAAAAAAATTAAATATAATTGCATACGTATTCTCAAAATAAACGTTATCATTTACTGTCCACCTACTTTTGGTTCACCCGGTATATATAAATATTTTCTGTGGAGAATGTTTAATTTGAAACTAAATTATAAAATGTGTTTTAAAAACAAAAAAAGAAAGAAGAAAAGCTTTTATAAAACAAGTTTTCTTTACATTTATTCATGTGATTTACGCATTTCACAATAACTTATATTATATATATATATATATATATATACACATTTAACTGCAAAGACCGCGCAGTATATTAACGTATAGAAACGACGTAAGTATAGAGGAGTGTTCTGCACACGAGGAAGAGAAATAACAAACAAATGAAAAATAAGGCACCCGCCCGGGAATCGAACCCAGGATCTTCCGATTGCCGGTGCCTTATTTTTCATTTGTTTGTTATTTCTCTTCCTCGTGTGCAGAACACTCCTCTATACTTACGTCGTTTCTATACGTTAATATACTGCGCGGTCATTGCAGTTAAATGTACATATTCACGATTTGCGAGGGTGCCCTCTCAAAGCATTGGTTTCTGCCCTATGTAGGAGAATTACAACTTCTGACTATCATGGCTCCGTAGTGTAGTGGTTAGCACGTCTGACCGGCAATCGGAAGATCCTGGGTTCGATTCCCGGGCGGGTGCCTTATTTTTCATTTGTTTGTTATTTCTCTTCCTCGTGTGCAGAACACTCCTCTATACTTACGTCGTTTCTATACATATATATATATATATATATATATATATACACATTTCAACTGCAAAGAACACGCAGTATAAATAACGTAAAGAACGACGCTTGTATAGGAGAACATTCCGCGCAAGATGAGAAGAGGGAACGAACAAATGAAAAAATGAGGTAACCACCCGGGAATCGAACCCGGGATCTTCCGATTGCCGGTCAGATGTGATAACCATTACACCACGGGCCTCACTCGAACAAATGCCGTAATTCTTCTACATACGCGCAGAAACCAATGCCCCAAGGGGGCACCTCACGCATGCCGTATCTATATATACATTTCAACTGCAAAGAACACGCAGTATAAATAACGTAAAGAACGACGCTTGTATAGGAGAACATTCCGCGCAAGACCTCATTTTTTCATTTGTTCGTTTTCTCTTCTCGTCTTGCGCGGAATGTTCTCCTATACAAGCGTCGTTCTTTACGTTATTTATACTGCGTGTTCTTTGCAGTTGAAATGTATATATAGATACGGCATGCGGGAGGTGCCCCCTTGGGGCATTGGTTTCTGCGCGTATGTAGAAGAATTATGGCATTTGTTCGAGTGAGGCCCGTGGTGTAATGGTTATCACATCTGACCGGCAATCGGAAGATCCCGGGTTCGATTCCCGGGTGGTTACCTCATTTTTTCATTTGTTCGTTTTCTCTTCTCGTCTTGCGCGGAATGTTCTCCTATACAAGCGTCGTTCTTTACGATATATATATATATATATATATATATATATATATATATATATATATATGTGTTATTGTGAAATGCGTAAATCACATGAATAAATGTAAAGAAAACTTGTTTTATAAGCTTTTCTTTTCTTTGAACGACGGTTCAGGATCGACCTGCGGTCGACCCCTCTGCAGCATCCCGCCTCATTTGCGGGACTTGGTGAAGGAGGGAATTGCTCTCTGATCTCCTCCTGCCCTCGTAGCCAGCCACGCATGGCTGGTCAGGGACTTTGCACAAGAATCTGTCCAGCTGGTTCTTGAAATTATTCAGGTCGGTGTGCTGGAAATTCCTCACTTTTGGAAGGACATTGAAAAGCTTTGGGCCCCGTATTCTGAGGGTATTTTCCATCCTCGTTTTCGTGGCTCCTTTTCCCACCGCAGCTGGGAACGTACAAAATCTGCCTCTTCTCTTATTCCAGTTTGTTTCTATTTCATTTCTGAGGTTAGGGACAGAGCCCTCAAGTATTTTCCATATGTATATTATTGTGTACCGCTCGCGCCTTCTTTCAAGAGAGTAGAGTTCCAGGGATTGTAGTCGAGACCAGTAGTCTTCACCTTCCGTTTCCTTTATCTTAGACGTAAAAGTCCTTTGTGATGCTTCAATGTTCGCAATGTCTCTTTTTCTGTGTGGGCTTGTGAGTACTGAGCAATACTCAATTACTGGTAGGACTAGACGCTTACTCCAAGATCTCTGACTTGTGGATTTGGTGTTTTATATATTATTATATAATATATATATATTATATATATATAATATATATATATATATATGTTCCTGAGGATGTCATTAGACGAAAGCGCTTGAGCACCATTCTGTTTCCTTTTTCCTTCGTGATTATTTTCATCATAAATATTATTCATGTGTTACTTTCGTGAAATAATTTTCATATATATATATATATATATATATATATATATGAAAATTATTTCACGAAAGTAACACGTGAAAAATATTTATGATGAATAAAACCACCTATATTATAAAGTATATAATATCACCCGATCGTTGAGTGACGACTCAGATATAAGGAAACAATATCGAAGTTACTGTGCTAGGGCAAACATGATTATAGGGACCTCAAATTCTGTACAAGGGAAGCTAAAGACACTTTTTCGTACTTTCTCAACTAATAGTTATGGGCAGCGAATGTGGGTTAATTATAAAAGAGGTTCTTGCAGATCCCTAAATTTACTTTATACGGATCTTTTAGACTGCTGCATAAGTTACTTCCAACATGTGACAATAAAACTCACACTAAGAGACGGAGTTTATTTCCACAGCAGTTTCGATGCCCACTGGCATCCTCTTCGGGTGGATACAGAAAAACGAATGAACAAAAGTGAGTAAGGAAACAATCCAGGAAAGATAAAGAGCATTCTAGAAGGCCAGAGACCATTAAGAAATTCACACCTAAGTTAGATCCCGTTCACCCGACACCGGAAGGGATTTTTTGACCAAAAATCTCATTAAACGTGTCCAGCTTATAAGTACCTTCGCACAAATTAAAATTATCTTGTTCTATACATACAGATTCTATTATTTTTCTTTTGACATAATTTATAAAGTAACTTACTTGATTCCCAATCTATGGCATGATTATTTTGGCTGGCGTGATAAAAAATTGCATTATTAATGTTACAACATCTGAAGGCATATTTATGTTCTTTAATGGGTGAACATTGAAATCTCCTAAAATGCAGATTTCAGCAAAAGAAGAGTGAGATAGAATGTATTCCACTTTGGAAGTGAGGTAGTCAAAGAAGTTTGGATAGTCAGTAGAATTAGGAGAAAGGTAGACATCGCAGATGTGTTTAGTTTGAGATTGGCATGCAAGCCGTAGCCAGAGGGTATAGAATTCGGAAGAGTCGAGTTTGGGAATACGAGAACAAGTTAGGTCATTGAGTACATATACACAACATCCGCCTCTGGAGTGAAATTGAGTATAGAAAAATTAAGAGGGTACAAGAAAGGGGTTGCTGTCAATCGTCTCAGACATCTGAGTTTCAGTGAAGAAGAGAAGGTGTAGTTTAGAGGAGAGGTGGTGTTCAACAGATTGAAAATTTGAGGAAAGGCCACAAATGTTGCACAAGTTTATGAAAAGTGAATCAGGCAGAGGCCCAGAACATGTCGAATGGGCGGTAGGAGATCCAGCCCCGCTGCCCAGGTCTGCGTTTCCGGTATCGGCAGTAGGGGGAGACAGAAGTGGGGACATTTATGGTCCCTTCCCCAGGGGAATCCAAGGTTCTTAAAGTTGCGATTTTTTTTTTTTTAAATTTTGAAAAGATTATTTAGTTATTCTAGTGTGCAAGATGCATGTACTGTATATTGTATATGTAGTGAAGAATAGGGAGAGAAGTGTGTGTTTGAGAGCATGCTGGACTGCTGACAGGGTAGATGAGACGACACGGAAAAAGCTTAGCATCTCCCGTATCTTGCATAAGTTTTGAAGATGCTAAAGTGGTGGAACTTGCAGTTTTTTCAGATTTGAAATCTCCATCTTTTTAATGAAAGTTACATAGAGTGGGATGTGCATAGATGCAATGCCCATCCCGGTATCTGCAATGCCTCTTTGCATAATATTTGCATATAATATTTTCTACGTTTTTAGTTTTTATAGTCTTTTTATCATTATATTCGTTTGGTAGTTTTATCACATCACAGACTACTTGTTTCTTTTCTTTCTTCTAAAATAATGTCTTTCGGGTTACCTTCGCATTTGTTTCTCTCTCATCCACAACGTTTTCCTTCTGGACATTCTGGTCATCTTTTCCTTCCATTATTCTCCTTTTCTCTATCGCATTGCGTAATTTGTAGTAGGTGATATACAACGTCATCGTGATCAAACGGTAAAAAACATTAATAACTGTGTGTGTGTGTGTGTGTGTGTGTGTGTGTGTTCGTGTGTCTCTATGTGTCTGTGTGTGTGTGTGTGATTTTCTGTCTTCTTCTTTGTCGGCAGCATTTTCCCACGCCTAAGTGAGGTCGCTGTTCCTAATCCGCCTTCGCCACTCATTTCTGTCCAACGCCATATCCGCCGCCAGATTTCACTCCCTCATATCACCCTCCACACACTCTCTCCATCTCATCCTCGGCCTTCCCCTTCTCCTTCTTCCAGGTGGTTCCATCTCCATAACTCGTCGCCCAACATATTCCTCCTCTCTCCGCATGACATGTCCAAACCATCTAAGCCTTCTCTCTTGAGCTTTCTTTGACACCTCTATTACTTTCGTCGTTCCACGAATAAATTGATCTCTAATTTTATCTCTTCTCGTAACTTTAACATCCAGGGTTGGATTAAGCCCTAGTAGGCTTGGTAGGATAATCGTAAAAGTGGTCTGTCATGTTTAGGCTCACGCTAACATCTGCCTAGACACTCAAGTTTGGTAATTCTACAAAATAACCTATGGTATGTACACTCAGTATTGGCAGCTACAACACTTGTTCACAGCATAGTATTGGTCAAGAAAAGACGATGAAACGAACAAATTTACTACTGTAGTCTGTACATGTGAGACAAAACCTTTGGATATACTTTGGTTCAAAAGATTATATAAAACATAATGACTCCATGTTCTCCACAGTCAGGCGGAGCTTCTGGTTCGGCCTGTTTCTCGGGTTCGGCGGCCTGTTCTGGTTTGGCGTTTCCATCAACTTTGGAAAAAGTGGCCTGGTACATTCGTGGCCTGGGAGGCTACTGCCTACTTCAGCCTATTGGTTAATCCGGCCCTGCACACATCCATCTCAACATCCTCATTTCTGCTACATCCATCTTTTCTCCAGATTCTTCCTCATAGGCCACGTTTCCGCACCATACAACATTGCAGGCATCACTACTGCCTTGAATACCTTCCCTTTCAATTTCATTGATATTCTTTTATCACACAGTACCCCGACACCTTCCTCCAATTATTCCATCCTGATTGTACTCCATTATTCACTTCCCTTACTAGCTCTCCACCATCCTCTACCCACAATCCCAAATATTTAAAACTTTCCACCTTCTTCACCACCTCATCTTGGAGTCGCACCTCATCTCTCTGCCCCTGTCCCGCATTGTACTTCATGAACTCTGTCTTCGCCCTACTAATCTTCAAACCTCGGTTTTCCAGTGCTGCCCTCCACCTTTCCAGCTTCCTCTCCACCTCCTCTCTGCTCTCTGCACACAAAACCACATCGTCGGCAAAGAGCATACACCATGGCGCCTGCTCCTTCACCTCCTCCGTCATTACTTCCATAACAATGTCGAAGATGTATGGGCTCAGGGCCGATTCCTGATGGACACCAACTTTCACTTCGAAACCTTCCGTCAATCCTGCGCTACATCGTATTTGAGTAAGTGACCCCTCGTACATATCCTGCACCAACCTCACATACTTCTCCGGCACTAATTTTTACCTTAAAACACCTCCACACCTCTTGCCTCGGTACTCTTTCATACGCCTTTTCTAGATCTATGAACACTATGTGCAACTCCCTCTGCCCTTCTCTATATCTTTCCATCAACTGTCTAAGTGCAAAAGTGGTATCCGTTGTCCCTCTTCCCAGCATGAAGCCAAACTGTTCTTCCGCTATGCTTGTTTCTTCCCTCAACATTCTCTCCACAATCCGTTCCAAGACCTTCACTGTGTGCAACATCAGTTTAATCCCTCGATAATTTGTATATTCCTGGACATCTCCCTTCCCTTTAAATATTGGGACCAGTATGCTTTTCCTCCACTCTTCTGGCACTCTCTCCTGGTTATATATCTTGCACATCAAATCGCTAAGGATGTCTACTCCTTCCACCCACAAACTTTTCCAAACTTCCACTGGTATCTCATCCGGCCCTGTAGTTTTCCCATTTTTCATTGTGTCCAATGCTTTCTCTCCACCTCTTCTCTTCCCACACACATAACCATTCCTTCATTTGGTAACTCTTCTTCCCTTATCAATCTAAAATTTTCCTCATTCAACAACCTTTCAAAATAAACCTTCCACCGTGCCATAATATCCTGCATATTAGAGATCACTCCACCATGTTCATCCTTTATTTGCCTTATATGTGTAATATCCTTAGTTGCCTTATCTCTTGCCTTTGCTATTTTAAATACTTTCTTTTGCCCTTCTCTTGTTTCAAGTTCCTCATATACATCTTTGTATGCTTCGCTTTTGGCCTTTGCCACCGCAGTCTTAGCTTCTTTCTTCGCTCTCCTACACCTCTCTTTGTCTTGGTTTTCCTCTGTGTTGACCCATGTCTTCCACGCTCTTTTCTTCTCTCTCTCACTTTATCCTGCACTTCTTCACCCCACCACGAAGTTTCTTTATCTTTCTGGCGGTTCCCAGATGACAATCCCAGCACCTCTCTTCCTTCTTTCCTTATTACCTTAGCATTTTCCCGCCACCAGTCATCAACGTCGTCCAATCCCTGTGTTCTTAATTCCCTCATTACCCTCTCTCTAAAGGCCTCCTTGTACTCTTGTTCCTTCAATTTCCACCACTTGTTTTTAGGTACAATATTTGGCCTCGCTCTTCTAGTTCCATTTATCCTTAGGTCCATTACCACAACACAATGTTGTGGTGTTACTTCTTTACCCGGGATCACCTTACAGTTCACAACTTCTTTCAACTTAGATCTTGAATACAGCTTTTCTGTATAACCTTTATAATGTTATAATGTTATAATGTTTCAGACCAACAAAGACCCTAGGATCCACTCATGGCTGGTCTACCTAACTGTGTTCGTAATCGTGTATTGTGTATGTCCTCCGTGGTGGCGGAGGGGACCTACAATTTTACGTGGGTTCCGAACCACAAGAACATAAGAAACTTATTTAAAAACTGCCGGTAAATTGGCAACGACCAATTTTTACGAAACTAAATAATTATCAATTTAAAAATAATTAATTATCGGTTTAAAACTAAAGATAGAATCTCTCGGTCCAGAGGAGCAAGTCATAATAGACTACTATCCACAAATATGTTACATTCTATATCTATTTATAAGGGACATGCAAATATATCAGATCCAAAGAATCCAGTCAATTTCATTACGGTATCCATCAAATTTCATTACGGTATCCATCAATGTTCGGGATATTATATTATATACAAATTTATAAATGTACGTGGAAACTATAAATTATAAATTTATAAAGTAACTATTATTATTACTATTATTATTATTATTATTTTACTACCATTCTTGTTCTTATTATTATTGATATTATTACCGAATAATATTAACTAATACTCCAAAAATTTTACCCATTATACAGAATTATTGGTGTAAATGTGTTCTTATTTTGAAATGAATAAATAAATATACATGTAATATGAAATAAATTAAGTAATTTCAGACCATGTTCATAGACATCCATTTCCAACTTTGAAAGACATTGTTCGTCAACTGTCTCTACCTTGTAGAGGTCGCACTGTTATTCGGCGTTAGGTGGAAAATATTTCTCACCATATTCCTACCAAAAAACCTTTGTTAACAGAGCAACAATAGCCTCTTAGAGGATGTTTAGCGCATAGCTAGATTTTGTGATGAAAAATCTTTCTCTATTGAATGTCATGGGCCGAGTCATTGGTACCGCACGCGCGATATTAGATATCTTCAGGCCAACATTCGAACAACAGAATGAAACAGACGAGTTAATGTTGGGATGTGGAGATGGATGTATGCAGTTGCAATTGGTGAAGTTACAAAGAATGAAGGACGATTGAGAGGAGAGCAGTATGTCGATATATAAAGTGATGTCCTGCTACCGAGTGTTTGGGCCTATTTTATTCCATAAGGAGAACCATTTTATTTAATACCGGTACAGGATAATAATCCCATACAGACATCTCTCGTGGTGCGTCAATGGATAGGTAACAGCGATTACATAATAACAATTGACTGGTCGCAAACTCTCCAGAATTAAACCCAATTGAAAATGTTTGAGGTACAATAATACAATAATTTAGCGATAGAGTACTATATAATGAGAGTAATCTTTTAAAGCATATTACTGATGTATGAAAGAGTATGGGAAGAATTCCAAATTATTTTGAAAGTCTTGTAACATCTATGCGCATTGCGCAAACGTCTTAGCGATGTCATAGAAAAAGATGGGGATATATAAACTATCAAATATTACATGGCATCCCATCTGTTTCATTCTATTCCACGCCATTCTAAACGACCTGTATATAGATCGTTTTGGGGGATTTTTTTTAATACTACTTTAATGTATTATGTGGTAAATGTATGCTTCAACCGCTTCCTGTGAGATCTGAGAAGTGAAGCGACATTGGGTCTGGTAAGTGGTTCAATGGAAAAACCAACGTTCTGTTTTTCGATTCTGTAGCCACCCTTGGTTCTGAATCCAGGTTCACTCGTAGGTCCCTCCTATCATACGACCTTTGACGTTGCATCGGATAAAAAATATTAACCAACAAAGATTATCTTCTCTTAATATTTTTACTGCACGTGCGTAATCCGAAATTTTCTAACATGATAATTATTAAGATGATATATTAAACTGAAGAGAGTGTTGAGAAAAACACATTATATTTGAAATAATACAGCAAGAAACAAAAGGTGCGGAAAAAAAGGTTTCTTTCGATAGTTTTTATGTAGGCTTCTAAAACGACTGCAATTCATTAACGTTACTTAAATTACTCTATTTCTACACGTTTATAATATCTACGTAAATATTTGTTTTATTATAATTAAATTTTTCTAACGTTATACTTTAATTTATAGATATTTAAAAAATATTACAGCTAAAATACTTCATGTTACTGAATTCTAGATTTAGGGTTGGTACTATTGCTTTACATCATACACAAATGATAAAACTACCGCCTTATCGCAGAAAAAAAGGAAAAAAAGAGAAAAACAAATATTTCCCTCGTGAATGGTTTACAGTTGCCATGGGAACTGAATACATTTTAAAGTGGTAAAGAAATGGGATCTATATATTTTATAATGTTTGAAAGGACGAAACCTTTGTCTCTCTCTCTCTCTCTCTCTCTCTCTAATATATATATATATATATACATTTAGGATAAAAACGAAGACGTAGAGCAAGAAAGTCATTATATTTGGCTGCAGCCGACGTTTCGGGCAACTCTACCCATTTTCAAGGCCTAATAAAATAAAAGGCTAAAATTAATGCATGACAAAAAAAATAAAAAAATTATACGAATGTCAAAAACAAACTAATTCATAGCACAGAATAAAACCACTTAAAGAATAAAAATTAAAAAGCGTAAAACAAGCATAAGCCAAAAACAAATTAAAAATTATATACATGACAAATAACACATGATAAAAGTAAAACTTTAAAACTAAAAACATTCAAACAAATTAGTTAAAAATTAGTTAAAAACTTCACTAATAAAAAGTTAAATGAAAAAACGCAAAAGTGCACGAAAACATACCATGCTCACTTGACATCCTCAAACAACTGAGGCGAAAAGGAGACAGGGTCAAGGGGAAAACAGAAAAATTTAGTTGGTAGGCATTCTAATTAATATAAAGGGGGTAACAGCTGGAATCAATATTTAAGCTGGAATTCAGAAATTTAATGCACAAAGATTCATAAATACGGAGAGAGGACGGACATTTTAATGATTTAAGGATTTTAAAGTTATTAACGGAAATATCAACTTTACACTTAACAGAATGATTTCTAATGGCAGACTGTTCCTTTTTAGATAAAACTTTCCCTGTCCTATGGCTAATACCCATATGGGAGCAAAATCTTGCCTGCAAAGAACGAACTGTGCTGCCAACGTAGTTCCCCTGGGAACACCCAGGGCAGGTAAACAAATAAACGACAGAACAGTTCATCGCAGGGGGGATTTTGTCCTTACAACGGAAAAAACATTCAAGGGTATTATTATTCACAAAAGCAACCTTAAAATCAGTGTGAAAATAAAATTTCCTCACCACACTCAACAATTGCTTTTTCACAACAGTGTTAAATTGGTAGAGGTCAGGTAAAACAAGATATTTACAATTCTTAGGAACATCATACGTTGGGATAAGTTTGGGGGAATAAACATTATTAAGTAATTTACCAATAATACCTTGTACAAGAACCCGTGGAAAACCATTTTTAAAGAAAAAATCAGTAAGGAATTCAAACTCATTATGAAGCAGAGCAAAGTTTGAGCAAATATTATAAGCTCTATGCACTAAAGTGCGAATCGAACTTAGTTTGTAATTAAAATCGCAAAAACTATAAAAAAAAACCTAAACCCGTAAAAGCAGGCTTCCGGTATGTAGAAGTTAAAACAGTTGAGCCTGATTTGGAAACCAAAACATCAAGGAAAGGAATAGAACCTTGAACTTCCTTTTCCTGCGTAAATATAATATTCTTATGAAGTGTGTTCAAAAAATTTAAAAACTGAACTGATTGATTATCCGTTTGGAATAAAGCAAACGTGTCATCAACAAAACGTCTGTACAAATTCGGCTTAAGGTGAGGGGGGCACTCACAGAAGGCCCTTTCCTCAAGATGAGACATGAAAATATTCGCAAAAACGGGACCCAAGGGGCTCCCCATCCCCACTCCATCCAACTGACGGTAAACTACCCCTTGAAAACTAAAAAAGTTATCCTTGACAGCCAAATTCAGAAGCTGCTCAAACTGTGCTCTGCCAAAGCCGTGAAAAAGTGAGTCCGGCTGTGGAAAAGCTTTATTTAAAATAATTGTAATGGTCTCATCCAAGGGGACATTTGTAAAGAGGGAAGATACATCAAAACTTGTCATAAACAAAGAATTCATTTAAATCATTTAAATCATTTAAATCATTAAAATGTCCGTCCTCTCTCCGTATTTATGAATCTTTGTGCATTAAATTTCTGAATTCCAGCTTAAATATTGATTCCAGCTGTTACCCCCTTTATATTAATTAGAATGCCTACCAACTAAATTTTTCTGTTTTCCCCTTGACCCTGTCTCCTTTTCGCCTCAGTTGTTTGAGGATGTCAAGTGAGCATGGTATGTTTTCGTGCACTTTTGCGTTTTTTCATTTAACTTTTTATTAGTGAAGTTTTTAACTAATTTTTAACTAATTTGTTTGAATGTTTTTAGTTTTAAAGTTTTACTTTTATCATGTGTTATTTGTCATGTATATAATTTTTAATTTGTTTTTGGCTTATGCTTGTTTTACGCTTTTTAATTTTTATTCTTTAAGTGGTTTTATTCTGTGCTATGAATTAGTTTGTTTTTGACATTCGTATAATTTTTTTATTTTTTTTGTCATGCATTAATTTTAGCCTTTTATTTTATTAGGCCTTGAAAATGGGTAGAGTTGCCCGAAACGTCGGCTGCAGCCAAATATAATGACTTTCTTGCTCTACGTCTTCGTTTTTATCCTAAATGTAAAATTACGTCTCCTTAGGAGGGATCCTATTTCATATATATATATATATATATATATACATACATATTGCCATGCAGCGTCTTAATTCTCCAATCTCACCCAATCAAATATCTCATGAATTTAAATGGAAGTTTAAAATTAAATTTTTAAATGGACATCAATTAAGAGAAGAAAAACAAATTAAATTCCTTTCTTTAAAAAGAACGTAAATAATGAATTTAAAAAAAAATGAGACTTTCTAAACTAATTACTTTGTTTATACCTCGTGGGGAATGGACGCTTTGTTTCTCTCTCCGCATTAATATGAAAATAAGAATAACTTCTCGGCAGTTTATTCTATCCGCTCCCGAAAGTGTATAAAATATCAGTAAATGCGCGCGTATAAATTATAAAGTGGAATTCATTGAATGTAAAAAATGTGTAATATAGCTTACAGAAATTATCACGAGTTAAAATATACACAGTATGTTCAATCGGAACACGGTCGTTATCCGAGAAAAGTTTGGAAAAGGCGGGATCAAGTTCATAAAACCAAACTTCCGTGACTGACTCCCACCCAAACGAAAAAAAAAGGGGAAAAAAAGAAAAAAGTATACGTGTGTGTATGTGTGTGCTGAGCGATTACGGCAACAAATAACATGACCATGGATCTAAATTTTCAGCTAATTTGCAACGTATGTTTAATTTAGCAACAACTGTAAACGAAGCAATAATAATAATAATAATAATAATTATAATTATAATAATAATTATTATTATTATTATTTATTGTTGTCATTATTAAATTATTCATTATCCTTCTCATTATTTTTCCTATTAATTATTATTAATTTCGTACCCCTATTCATTTCATTGTTCTTTTTACTATCACCTTTTCATAGTTCGACATCATTACCTCCTCCTATTATTATCATCTTTTCATAATTTTTATGAAATGTAAATATTTAAAATGTAACCGAGTGTGCCGCAGTCAGTAAAAGGTCCCTTTAGTCTTTCGAGTCTTTATTTTATGGAATTATATCTGAATGTTAGATTCAGCGCGTGAAGCGTGTAAGATTACTAAAGGCAATATACAGTTGTATACGGTATTTGTGCTCTAATAATAAAATTACATTTGTATATAAACTCTGTAATATATATTTAGAAATAAATAAAGAATCGAACGTTGAAAGAAGGACATTCCTGCTTCTGTCGAAACGTTCAGATTTTTACAAAGTACCTGATTTGTTTTGTTATTATTATTATTACGGGAATGTTTTGGATTCATAAAATACTAACCAAAAATACTCCAAAAGGAGGTATGAGATCCGAAATTGATTTTTAGCATTTCGCGTAACTAAATATATTATTAACGATTTGACATTTATTGCGGATGGCTCAACCCTGCAATGATTGCTCCAACCATTTAAGTTTGTTACCAGAAAATAAGCATGGTTAATGCGGTTATCGCGCACTCAAAATTAAACCTACTAAATTATGAACTTATAACTTCCTTTTGAGGGTGAATTCTAGAGGAAGTTTTTCCTTGTTTTGGGTATCAGAACTTCTTGTCAGATTTCATAATAACCTTTTTAATGATACGTAACTTCTTTAGATAGAGGAAATAGTGGTCAAAACTTCTTTTTGGAGTGATTCGAGACGATAGCAGATAATATTTTTATGTATAGAAGGTTGTGAGAAGTCTTTAGTGTTGCATTCTTGGTTAAATTAATTGGAACCGCAGCCGCTTCACAAACACATTCAAAAACAGAAAGAAACAAAAAATAAAATAGTTTCCCTAAAATTATTGATTTTTGAAGAAAATGAACTAAAATTGACTAAATAAACCATATATTGCAGTCACACGTCTAACACGACAAAAATACTGACAATACCTAGAAAAGGGGATTGGGGGCAGTGGTGGGCAAAAAGTAATCGATTACGAGTAAACATTACTGATGTCTGAAAAGTAACTAAAAGTATAAAGTAGAAATTACTTCTCTGGATTAATTATAATTTCTACTTTATACTTTTAGTTACTTTTCAGACATCAGTAATGTTTACTCATAATCGGTTACTTTTTGCCCACCACTGATTGGGGGAATAGTTAGAAGACAAAGAAAGAAAACTCTCAATTCATAAGTGAGATTCCGCAGCTAAAAATATTGCAAATTCCGCAAAACGCACTTCGCTTCCTTCGAAATTTGGGTTGATAAATTTCCAATAAAACTTCCTGACTCGCACTGCCTTCAGAGGGAACATCGCTTGTCCGTCAAACTCTCTATAATGAAGAGGAATATGGCTGAAGACTCCGTTCAGAACCCATCTTGGAAAGTTGTTTGAAAACAAATTTATGCAAGAGTAATATATATATATATATATATATATATATAGTACAAGTGAAGTGAAAGACTCTTTCGTACTTTCTGCAGTAATATATACGGACAGCAACTCTGGGTGAATTATATGTCTTTTAGACTCTTACATAAATTACCCCCGAGATGCTCAGCTTCGCAAATGTTTGCTACCCGCAATGTCCCGAGCTTCCCGGAGGTAACAAGACGTGCTCAATACAGTATAATGCAAAGAATTAAAAAATCAACCAACCCGATTATCCAAGCTATCCATGAGTCCTGCCATTTATCCTCAAAGCTCTGGACTTCTTGGTACGAAAACGTCTGTTTGTAGCTCCACTTAACTTCGACATTACAGCATTATTTCTAATCAATTGTATATATTTCTATCCTTAGTATATGAACTGTCATTGTATTAATAATATTTGTCATATGGACTATAGTCTGCCAATAAATCTTTTCATTTTCATTCATATATATATATATATATATATATATATAATATATATATATATTATATATATATATATATATATATATATATATATATATTATATATATATATATATATATATATATATATATATATATATATATATATATATATATATATATACAGGGCTATTCAAACTGATTCACCTGATTTCAAATGAGAATATTTTTTAATGTTACAAATACAGAGTGATTTGTGATACATCAACCAAAAGAAAACCTGTCCAAATTTTGTCTCTCACCTCATAAATGCTCTATGTGACTTCCCCTAGTTACACGAGCAACGTCGACACGATAGTCGAATTCCTCCCATACTCGCTCCAGCATGTCCGTTGTCACTGACTCTACGGCAGTAACAATGCGAGTTCGGAGCTCATCCAAAGATGTGGGCAACGATGGCACGTACACAGTATCCTTAACGTACCCCCAAAGGAAGAAGTCGCACGGTGTAAGATCCGGCGACCAAGGGGGCCAGCTGTGGGGGCCTTCTGCTGTGCGGACGCCATTTTCACACTGACTGTTTGTTGCTAGGCAAGGCCACGGCGTGACTTTGGAGACCTCTCGCGGGGATCTTTTAAAACTCAGAGATTTCCTCTTTCATGTGGTGTATGCCCAGTTGATGCACGGTTGATAGGTACGGAAGTATTCTCAGTTGAAATCGGATGAATCAATTTGAATAGCGCTGTATATATATATATATATATATGGGATGAATTTCACAATTAAACACGTGAAATAAATAAATGCTGCACACCCACAACGAAAACTGAAAAGCGATTCCAAGACCTTTCGTGTACTCAACATTGCACCTCATCAGAGAATGAAGGGCATAGGCAAGAAGCCAAAAATATATATATCTTCGTACAGCTTAAACAAAATAGTTGTAAAGACCAGCAAAAAATTAACAAGTACTAATTAAAGGAAAAAATATTTTAAGAAAATGTGGTCCATTTTATACGTTCCCCGAACTGTTATTGAAATTCTTTATAAAGTATACAAATGCACATCCCAGAATGTCCCTTCAGTTAGGTCTTTATTTTTAACAAGAATTTTAGAACTCTCCCAATTAATACTAGGATTACATCTATACATATGGTCAGAGATGAGCAAGATACATTAAGAAATGTATCTTAGATACAAAATACAAAATACTAGCTCATTGCGTATCATCTAGTTTTAAAAGCGGGTCACACAATAATAATTGCGCTTGTGCAATATAGTTCACGCCTCGAGATTAGCTGTCATACATTTGACACTCCCATTAGTTGGAAGATGCGTAAATTTTATTTTAAAAGCCTGGACGGCGGGGATTGAGGTTCCTGAAATGTATCTTGAATCAAAGATACAAAATATAAGATACGTTTATATTTTTGCTCAAGATATAGATAAAGATACAATTTATATCTAAGATACAGTATCATCGATACAGCTCATCTCTGTATCTGGTTAAACAATGCATTAAAATTATTTGCCATCCTACGCGCAGTATAGTCCGCGCAGAAGTGAAAAGCGCTTTCCAAGAAATGAAACTAAGGAGCGAAATATTTTTTCCATCGTTCCTGTTGTTTGGAGAAATACGCCTTTGATTTGAACGCTATTTATAGCAATTTACGAAGAAGAAACAGAATTCAGAATGAGAAATTAAACAATAGATTGGAGAATTTAATCCGCAATAGTAACTGGACTATAAAAAGTTATTTTAATAATATTGCTAACTTAATAATATTGTTAACATAATAATTACTAGTACAGTTCCCGCCGCTTCGCTGACGGTTAGACAGGCTAACTACAAAAAAAGAACCCAGCCGTGAAAATTTTGAGCTTCACATTGTGTCAACATTTCTGAATCTGGTATCGCCCAAAACCTCCTCACCCCCATTCATACAACTTGGGGGCTAACCCCCTCCCCATTACCCCCACCCCTCCCCATTACCACACCCATCCCCCATTACCCCCACCCCCACCCTTCCGCCCACCCCAACCCTTCCCCCCACTCCCACCCTTCCCCCCACCCTCACCCTTCCCCCATTGCTAAACTACAGAAAAGAACAGTCATGAAAATCTTGAGCTTCACATTGCCGCCCGTAATACAATTTCTGAATTTTTTTCTCACAATTTTTTCTAACAATTTCTGAAAGTGTGACGGACAGACGGACAGCTCTCTTATTATACTATAGACTAGTACAGTTCCCGTCACTTCGCTGACGGTTAGACAGGCTAAACTACAGAAAAGAACGCAGCCGTGAAAATTTTGAGCTTCACATTGTGTCAACATTTCTGAATCTGGTATCTCCCAAAACCTCCTCACCCCCATTCATGCAACTTGGGGGCTACCCCCCTCCCCCATTACCCCCACCCCTCCCCATTTCCCCACCCCTCCCCATTTCCCCACCCCCCACCTTTCCCCCATTACTGCCCGGGATAAATTTCACAAACAGACAGGCTAAACTATAGAAAAGAACACAGTCATGAAATTCTTGAGCTTCACATTGCCGCCCGTAATACAATTTTTCTCAATTTTTTCTCACAATTTCTGAAAGTGTGACGGACAGACGGACAGACGGACAGCTCTCTTATTATATTATATAGATAGATTAACATGGTATTATATTAAACTGAAGGGAGTGTCTAAGAAAAACATTATATTTTAAATAATACAGCAAGAAACCAAAGGTGCGAAAAAAAGGTTCCTTTCGATGGTTTTCTTGAAGGCCTAATTCCCACCTTTCGCTTCTAAAACATTTGCAACAAAAATATTCATCAATGTTGCTTAAATTACTATATTTCTGCACATTTTTCATATGTAAGTAAATAGTCGTCTTTTATTATAATTAAATTTGCCTTAACTTTTTACATTAAATTATTTATATTTATAAGTTATTACAGCTAAAGTTAGAGAGTTACAGGCTAAAACATTTTAAGATCCACTCTAGGCTAATCCAAGAAAGAAGTAGCGAAAATAAAAGAAAAATAGTAAAAGCAAATGAAAATAAAGGATACTGAAAACTTACACCATCCTTACACATGTAGACGTATGAAACTTTCGCACAGGAATAGTGGTAAAAGTAAAGTATAGAACAGATAAGGCTCTCCCCTCCCCACCTCCGCCAGCCACTGCTAACAGAAAATAGTTGTGAAAATATTTATAGAAAAGTAGGAAAGTATAATGAAGAGAATAGCTTCAGAGTTCATTCACACCATGCGTACGCTTATCTCGTGTACCTAGTTACGCATTAAAGGACAACGGAAAGTAAAGGATAATGTGACTACTAAAATATACCCTTGTATATATTAACTGTATCATGTAGACAAATTATCAAGCATGCAGAGTTTTAACCCTGAATGTATTCTAGCAGTGATGATATTGTTGCCGTGACCAGGATTCCACAAACAAATATATATGTCCCCTTTATAGCGCAAGGCCGTCCCAGCCAGGAACAGTAAAACATTAAATTACGAAACTATATATTAATAAATACAAAGCAAATGAGGCTGCTTACACAAGTTATCATTACCCTAACTTAACGTAAACTTAAACTTACAATATTAAATATTTAAATAACTGGCACTTGTTGTACGAATAGGGGTTTATTTACACAGAACTTGCGAAAAGTTGCGAGGTCTGGCTCCCAATTCCGTGTCCTAATACAAAAATTCCTTTACAGGGAAACCTTCGATGATACTTATTTCTTACTTTAAATTTTACACCCTTTAATCACCGAAATTCCCACACTTCAACAATTCAAGACCAGCTGTCCGCTTTCAAGCAACCAAAATTTAAAAGTTCAAGCACGCACGAGATTCAGCCACGTATCACATACCATACAACCAACCACCCAACGGATCACCCAAAAATCACTACATGCACCCTGTTACACTATGATCCAGGTAGTGTTTTTTTCATACAGAGCATAGGTATCAGCTACTAATTAACGATAAGTTCGACTGTACGTGCGTACCTACAGCCAATCGACGACAAGTTCCACGAGACCAACTATGCCAGCTTCAATGCTCGTCCGAGCTTCATACTAGCAGAACATTAAGTATGAAGGTGGGTCATTGATGTGACTCCTCGTAAGTGTTTTGAAACAATTACCTTGGATGACCACACTCCATAAACCCAGAGGGGGATCGCGGAAATATGTGGTATTAATCAGACCACAGTATCTACAATCTTGAAGAAACGCGAGTCATCTGGGAGCACATCACCCAAACGAAGAGGCAGATTGTGATGATCGACTTCTCCGTCAAAGTAAAAAGGATCCTAAGAAGACTAGCGATGCCTTAGGAAAAGATCTTTCTGCCGTTGAAGTAAGGGTTAGCTCAAGCATTGTCCGCCGCCGCTTGATTGATAGTGGAAGATTCGCGAGAAAACCAATAGAAAAGCAGTTTCTAACGCTTCAAATGAGAACGAAAAGGTTAGAGTGCGCTAAAAAGTACAAAAACATGGACGCAGGATAATCTTTTCAGATGAGTCATTTCTTTGTGTAAGGGCAGCGAAGTCAGCACGTGAGTCGGTGGGTGGTTAAATCATTGAGAGAGTGTCATGTGGATCAATGTGTAAAATATCCTCAAACGATGATGTTCTGGGGCTCCTTCAGCTATTATGGCATCGGTTCACTACATCCTGTTGAAGGAATGATGAGATCTCAATGTATTGAAAGAAATTTGATTCCCAAGTTCACTAAGAGGTTTTCGAATGGAGATTGTGCTTTCCAGCAAGACTAGCGCCATGTCATTCTTCAAAAGTTAGGACCAAGTTTTTCAGGTTTTTCAAAGAGAACAACATTCAGGTGTTAGATTGGCCGGGGAACTCTCCTGACTTAAACCCAATTGAGAATCTGTGAGCTATTGAAATAAAAATTTAGAAAAAAGGATTGTACGACAATGACGAAGCTGATACAGGCAATAATTACAGCGTGGTACAGAGATGAACAGATTGCAACAAACTGTGCTTACTTAGTGAGTGATGTATGCGAAAGTGATATGGCTTTAGCTAAAGGGTGTGTGTATAGTGCTTTAAATATGAGTTGAATCGAATTATCCTCAGAGATATAAAAGAAAAGCCCTGAAAATACTTAAAAATAACGACATATTTAATTTCATAGTCATCATGGAGAAAAATAATTACACTGATAATATGAATACTTTATTTAGTGATCGCGATACCAACATAGCTCTAAACAGAAGTCCACTGGAGGACGTTAACAAAATATTTAATAGAAGATTCAGAGAAAGTTTAAAAAATAATTATACCGACTTTTCGAAAATGTTTTTAACTATCAATCCATCATTACCTTATTTATATGGTTTTGTCAAAACACAAGCTTAATCCCTTGAGACCTATTGTTAGCTCTGTAAACTCCGTAACCTATAAGCCTTCGAAATGGTTAGTCATTTTATTAACTCCTTTAACTGGGTCTGTTTCTGAATCCCATATTATAATCCCATATTATTCAATAAAGTCCCTGTTGATGACGTGCTTGACTTTCTAAAAGATAAGGTTTCCGAGTATTCTTTCCCTGTTGAACGTAGCACTCTTACGGAATTAATTGAGCTTTTACGTCAAAAGTTGTAAATTTCAGTTTAAAGATAAGTTTTCTGCTATGTCGTTTGGATTAGCAATGGGAAATCCCCTCTAACCTCTGTTATCCAATTTATCTATGAAATTTTTTGAAAGTACAATTTTGCCCACTATTGTTAATTTCAACATTGTTTTGTACCGGTATAGAAATAATGTCTTACGCCTTTGGCATGATAATTTGAATGTTGATGAATTCCTTGAGAAAATCAATAATTTAGTTTCCTCTATAAAATTTACTGTTGAAAAGAAAAATGACGAATGCTTATCATTTCTAGATCTAAATATTTGAAGATACGCAAATCACTTTAGATTTGAATTTGATCTGAAGCCTACAAATAATAACTCGTGCATTCATTTTTATTCTGACCATCATCCCTCAGTAAAATCAGCAATTTTTCCTTCTATGTTTCTTTTCAGAGTATTAAGAGTTTTTAGTTCTGAATATTTAAGTTATGCAATGAGTTATGCAATATTATGAACATTGCATTGGTCTTAAACTATGTTATCCTATTCTATTTCTAGAAAATTGTTTAAGCAAAACTTAAAAAGGTATTATAATATCGTAATTCAAAAGGAATTTGATCATAAAAATAACCTTAACGTCCCACCGTCACTTACTATGTGAGCTTTTAAACATCTTCCGACCTTATTAAAACAATTAACGTAGTCTTCCAATACAAAAATACTGTTAAATCTCGCCTAATAAAGAACAGACCAGAAAATGCTGCTCACTCTGTCCTCCATTGGATGTAAACAATGCAACTCACTTTACATCGGTCAAACTGTGAAATACTTTAGACGTCAGAGGAAGTCGGCATAAATATGCGCGTAGGATGGCAAATAACTCTAATGCATTTTTTAACCATACGCATAGATGTAATCATAGTATTAATTAAGAGAGTCCTAAAATTCTTGTTAAAAATAAAGACATAACTGAAAGGAACACTCTGGAATGTTTATTCATAAACTTTATAAAGAATTCCAATAACCTTCGAGAACGTATAAACTGGACCACATCTTCTTACAAAGGAATACAAAGGATACCAAAGAGCAACATACCAGCTGGACCCTACGAAGCTGTCTATTTAAAAGATGTAAGAAAAGATGTAAGAAAATTTAAAGACGGTGAAAGTTTTAAAGCAAAGCAAAGAAAAGAGGTTGAAAGGAAGGAAAGAAATTTAAAGATAAAATGAAATTTTTAAAGTAAAGAGGAAGGAATTTGAGTGGAAATTCTACAATACTTGTACGCGCTAACAAATGCTTCTAACTGGGCATCCAAGGTAAGATATGCATCTAATGTCTTTTTGAAGGATTAGATCGAGTTACTTTGAATTACGCTGGCTGGCAATCCATTCCACAAATTAACTATATGGTTGAAGAAAAAATGTTTAGTTTTATTAGAATTAAAATATTTACCCATTAATTTGGGACCATTACCGCGAGTCCTATCAACATTTCTGTTGGTGAAATATTTTTCAGCGTCGACATTATCAAAACTATTAATCATTTTAAATACCAAGATTAAATCTCCTCAAATACACCTTTTTACGAGTGAGAATAAATTTAACGTTTCTAAACGGGCAGCGGAGGATTTGTTTCCGAGTCTAGGAATCATCTTAGTAGCCCGTCGCTGCACTCTCTCCATTCTGTCTATGTTCTGTCGTAAATATGGGGACCAGAACTGAACGTAGTATTCCAGGTGGGGGCGTACTAAAGAATTGCATAATGTTAGCACTGTTTCCTCCCACTCAAATTCAAATGATCTACCAATAAATCTTAACATTCTATTTGCTTTACTGACCGCTTCCATACATTGCTTACTCGGTTTAAGAGTGTCGGCAACAATAATACCTAAATCTTTTTCTTCCATAACATCATAAGTGTCTTGTCGCGCATAAAATACTTTTCTTTAACATTGTCTCTACCGATATGCGACGTTTTACATTTATCTATATTGAAGTTCATTTGTCATATGAACCCAAATGAACCCACCCAAATGAACTATATTGAAGTTCATTTGCCAAGTGAACCAACTAGACTAATTACTCGGGCAATTTATTAATATCTTCTTGAATCTGCAAAAGTTCTGCCTTTGATTTTGTTCGTCCAACTACTTTGGTATAATCCGCAAATTTTGAAAAAATATTCTCAATTCCTACGTCGATGTTACTGATATCTTTGATATAAGTAATAAAAAGAACTGGTCCCTGAGGCACACCGCTAGTTACACTTTTCCAGTTAGACAATTTGACATTAAGGACGACTCTTTGTTTACGTCCGCTAAACCAATTTTCGATCCATTTGAGAACATTAAAATCAGTTCCGTAGGACTGAAGTTTAGCTAATAATCTTCTCTGGGGCGCTTTATCAAACGCTTTTTGAAAATCGAAATATATATATAATACCTACTGTTTTACTTTCATCATACTGTATATATTTACTGTATCATTAAAGAAGTCGAGCAAATTAGTAAGACAAGAACGATAACGTCGAAAGCCGTGTTGAGAATCTTTGATAAATTTATTAATTGCTAAGTGATTAACTATTTTGTCCCGAACGATCGTCTCCATAAGCTTAACAAATACTGAAGTCAGACTAATGGGACGATAATTTCCCGGAAGCGATTTGTCCCCTTTTTTAAATATTGGCGTAATGTTTGCAAGTTTCCAATCGAACGGAATTTCTCCAGATTGTAACGATTTAGTATCATTATTATTAAAAATATATGTGAGAGGAGAGACTATTGCGTAGTTCATTTTTTTAAGTACCGTAGGGTAGAGCTTATCTGGACCGGGAGTTTTATTAGGATTAATTTTACCTATGTCCGAGAGTACTTCAGTTTCACTAATGGTAAAATCGTGAAGCTTCAAATGATCATCACTGAGCATGATTACGGGAACGGGAAATGTTGTTCATATTTTCGTTAGTAAAGACGGAACAGAAGAATTTATTTAAAACTTCCGTCATTTGTAAGTCATCGTATGATAAATTTTTTCGTTGGTTTCGACTATGAGTGGACCAATAGTCCGCGAAGCTACATTTTTATTCCAAACATAATTATAAAATTCCTTCGGATTCGATATAATTTGGTTCACTATATATAGTTCGTAGTTGCGCTTACTTTTTCTAATAAGTTTTTTGCTTCGCCTTCTCAATAGCTTGTAAATAGTTTCATCAAACAAATTATTTGTTGCTTTAACTTTAACGTTAAGCTACTTTTAATTTCAACATTCCACCATTTAGGTTTAAAAGACTTCTCCAGTCTCTTTTTATGTAATGGAATATTACTTGATTCTAAACGTTTAAAATAATTATAAAAAGAAGTCCATGTGCCACTAATATCATCGCGCAATAGAACCTCATCCTAATTATGGGTCAGAAGAAGTTGCAGTTTCACGTCACGAAATTTAACTGCTTTAAAATCCAAAACGTATTCCAGGCTCTCCGAATTATGAACATTCATTTTAATTTCAAATGTTTTTTGCCTATGATCACTAGTGGAGATTTAGTCTCCTACAGAGATATTATCAATTAAGTCGAGGTCTGTACTTAAAACCAAATCTAGAATATTGCGTTCTCTAGTGGGTTCCTTGACCATTTGAAAAAGCGAACTTTCGAGCAAACTCTCGTACAGTCGACGACTGGAATTAGACTGTAAAAGACCGCCCCAATCCCTTCAAAGTAAATTAAGGTCTTTCATAATTATAGCATCATGTTCGCTACTTATATCAAAAATTAGTTCTTGAAGTCTATTATCACTATCGACAGTATGAGAGGGAGGCCTATACACTGAACTTATAATTAATTTCTTTCGTGAGTTGTCTTTAATTTCAATAAACGTCGCATTTATATTAGCAATTTCTGCAATGTTTTTAATTATGGGTTTTAAGTGTGACCGAACGTATAGTACTGTACCAACCACCCATTCTTTCTATTCTATCATTGTTAAACATCTCATAACCAGGAATATGATATTCTTCGAGGAAATCTCTACTCTCTGCATTTAACCAAGATTCAGTAATTGCTACAACCTCAAATATTTGTTCAAGGACAATACTTAATAGTTCATCAAATTTAAGTCTTAAACTTCGAGCATTAATATAAAATACATTTATAAAATCTTGAGTACCGCAGTAGAATTTCGAGGTTCTTCGTGGAAGCAATCGTTCACTGTAAGGAAAAGTTATGTCAGGCTGGTCACTTTCGTAGAAGTTACTCCGCGTTTTGCCTGAAAAGCCATTGCAGAGCTACGCAATAGTCTACCAAAACGAACTGTTCCAACGCCATTCAGGTGAAGACCATCACGCAAAAAAAATCCTTTTTATTAGAAACCTTTTTCCCCTTAATCAGTAATTGTTACATTTTTGCTAATCCTTCTAACTATTTTGTTTACTCTGTACATTTTCGGCCTCTTGCCTTTACCCTTCATTCCCACACGAGGTGCAGTGTTCAATACAACGAAATGCCTTGGAATCGTTTTTCATTTTTCCTCGTGCAGAATTTATTTATTTCACGTATATACAAGGTGTTTCAGGAGGAAAGGTCAATACTTCGAGAGGTGATAGTTACGGAGATAGAGCGGTTTGAATCTACAAATACAAAAGCATTGTTAATGGTAATCAAGAAAGAGAAACCAATTACTGTTTCTAACATTTAATGGTTAAACATTGGCATTTTGAATGGTATCAGATACAGAAATGACAAATTTGTTACAGTTTACAATACGTTTTCGAAAATCCCACCGTCAACCTCAATGCACTTTGCAACTCGTGTGCGAAGATCGCGTGTTGTTCGTCTGAGTTGATCTTGACGTTCCTTTATGCGGGCAGCTGCAGCATCCAAAATGCGCGCGAGCAATTCGTCACATGTATCCACCTTTCTTTTGTAAACTTGACTTTTCATCCACCCCCACAAACAATAATCTAACGGAGAGAGGTCTGGAGACCTTGGTGGCCATTGAATGGGACCACCGCGGCCGATCCATCGACCAGGGAAAGTTTGATTTAGGTATTGCATCACCAGACGGGTGGAATGTGGAGGAGCTCCGTCATGCTGAAAGTACATACCAGCGCGTGTAGCCAAAGGAACATCCTCCAATAGTCCTGGCAATTCATTTTGCAGAAATTCTAGGTAACTTTGTCCTGTAAGACTATTCTCTAAAGTAACAGGGCCAATCAGCTGATCATCGATGATACCGTACCACACATTGGCAGAGAAGCAATGTTGAAAATTTGTTTCCACAGTGGCATTTGGATTTTCGTCTGACCACCGATGAGAGTTACGAGTGTTGTTGATACCGTCACGGGTGAAAGTAGCTTCATCGGTGAACAATATTAATCGAAGCAATCGGCGATTAGCATTTACCCAATGACAAAATTCCAGTCGCATGGCAGCGTCTCCTGGTTGAAGGTGTTGTACACGCTGTACATGATATGGATGCAAGCCTTCCTCACGTAATGTTCGCCATACTCTTGTGTGTGGTACACCGAGACGTGTAGAAATTCTTCGTGAGCTAGTAGTACGACTACGCTCTACTAACTGAAGAATGTTTTCCACTTCATCCACATCTTGTTGACTTTCACGTTCAGATGAAACATGAGCGCTGGGAAGTGTACCAATCTCACGTAATGTGTTGAAAACCCTGGTAAACACTCTTCGATCCGGAATTCTGCGGTTCGGAAACCGTCGACGGTATTCTGCAACAGCAGCTGTTGCACTTCCATCGCAAAAACCGTAGACATACACCATATCTGCATATTCGGCATGTGTGAAGGTGTGTGGCATTCTTAACACTGCTTCAAACACCAAATAATATCACTCACAACAGTCAGCTGTCGATTGGCTTATGTTACATGCTTACATTACAACTTACATGGTTCAAGGTTATAAGGGAGGGAAGGGGGAGGAAGAGCTGCGCGCGCATCAGATTCAAACAGCTCTATCTCCGTAACCATTCAGAATTAGACACATGTTCATATGAAGTTTTTTTCTCACAATGACCGATACTATCACCTCCCGAAGTATTGACCTTTCCTCCTGAAACATCCTGTATACAGTATATATATATATATATATATATATATAGAGAGAGAGAGAGAGAGAGAGAGAGAGATGTAGGTATAGTTTTGGAAAAACGGTCGCCTTGAAACATCAAATTTCTAAATTTGTAAAATTCCTAAAAAATGATTAATTACACTGTACAACAAATTTTCGGTTCAGAAAGAAAAACGGGAATAACATTCGGTTATTCTTAATATTTCGAGTGTGCTGATTCCAATTCTGAAAATAGTTTTTTTTCTATCACGTCACGTTTTTTTGTAATGACTGCTTAAAATCTTCATACCAAAAAATAAGAATATGTTGATAAACAGATAGGCTTTATCATATGGAACAGTTTAATTATTGCTATACTTCAACATATATGCACAAAATTAACACAAAACTCTCGTATTATACTGTTTTCAACTCATTATTTGTATTTATGCTGGCGTTTGTGTGATGCTTCTGGTTGGTCACGCTTTAAATTCCAGCAGAAATCGGCCAGCATAGCAGGATTCCACTTCCCTTTGTATCGGCTCTCCATTGTGGCTATATCCTGGTGGAATCTCTCCCCGTGTTCGTCGCTAACAGCAGATGCGTTTTCCGGAAAGAATGAGAGATGTGAATGCAAAAAATGAATTTTCAATGACATCTTACATCCGAGACGTTGGTATGAGTTGATAAGTTGATCCACAAGTGCAGCATAGTTGTCGTATTTAGTCTTTCCTAGTAGACCGCTGCACACGTTTTTGAATGCACGCCAGGCTGCCAACTCAACCTCATCCATCACCGCTTCAAAGTGTTCGTCTAGCATGAGTTGGCGAATTTGAGGGCCGACGAATATGCCTTCTTTAATCTTGGCATCACTTATTTTTGGGAATTTTTCCTTTAGATATTTGAAGGCAGGCTTATACTGTTTCAACTAGGGTTTCTTTACCGGGATCCCGGTAGATTTTTAGCTAATTTAAATTTCCCGGGAAATTCTCCCTGTCCCGGGAAATCCCGGGATATTTTCTTAAAAATTTAATTTTGCTTATTTTGTGTTAAGACTGGGAAATTTTGCTAATAGTAAGTTTAATTAACCCATAACTTGTCAGAATACGTTTGTATTTGTTAGTTTAAGCTTGCTTAGTTTTTTGTTTTTTAATTTCAGCTTGTTATGGCATGTCACAGATTGTCACTACTTGTCAGGACCTGTAATATCTTGCGTAATTGCGCTGATGCTGTCTTAATTTGTCACCACGCTCAGTAGCTCCAGTAACTGCATTACGCCAGGTTGTGCATTGTGCAAGTGTCACACTTCCTTTATATTGTGAGTATTTGTGACTCAAGATTCTTTGTAGTTCCTATACTAGCCTAGTACTATATATATATATAGTATGTTTTAATTTATTTTGTTCGAAACGAACCCCTTCAATCAAGAATGTCAGAATCATTTGCTTGGAAATATTTCGTGAAGGATTCGAAACTAGAATTTGCAACCTGTAAAGAATGCAAAACTCAAATAAAGTGTAAAGGTTGGTCTACAAGCGGTCTTATCAGACATTTGCTTAACAAGCATAATATTAGCAAGTTATCTGTTACTAATGCTAAGCGCACAGCCGAGGAAAATGGAGCAACTAGTAGCAAGCGACAAACCTCTCAACAAACCTTAACATCGTTTTTCATTAAGAAAGAAACATGTGAAGAAATAGTAACAAAACTAGCCACTCTAGATGGCATCTCTATCAATTCTATTACAAAAAGTGAGTTCATCAGAAAATCATTGACAGACAGAGGATATACTTTACCAAAAAATCCATCACATGTAATGGATCTCGTTCATTCGCAGTACAAACAAATAAAAGAACGCTTAAATTCTGAAATTACCAGCCAAATAAATGCAGGATCAAGGTTTAGTTTATCCTTAGATGAATACACCTCACTAAACAATCGCCGGTATTTAAATATTAACATACACAAAACTGACGGAACATTTGGAACTTAGGAATGGTGAAGATTTCTAGTACTCTACCTGCTGAAACTGCTGTTGAAGTAATCAAAGAAAAGTTAGAGGAATTTCATATTTCTTTAGAAAAACATGTGGTGGCTTGTGTTACTGATGGTGCAGCTATGATGGTGAAATTTGGAAGGCTAATTGAATGTGAGCATCAATTGTGTTATGCACACGGAATCCACTTAGCGGTATGTGATGTTTTGTACCAGAAGTCAACCACTTCACTTGCAATCACTCTTTCTGAAGAAATTCAAACTGAAGATGACGAACATAATGACAACATAGATGAAGATGGAGAAGATTTCAATCATAGTATTGATTTTGAAAGTGTTTTGTGTGAGCGCTTTGATGAGGATCCGTTCGAGATAGATATTTCATTTGGATCGCACGACACTGTAGGTAAAGAAATCAACGTGTCTCAAATCATCAATAAAGTCAGAAAAATAGCAAAAAAATTTCGCAAATCACCTTTAAAGAATAACATCTTACAAGGATATGTTCAACAGGAACAAGGAAAAAGTTTGCATCTATTGCTGGATTCCAAAACCAGATGGAATAGTCTTTTAGCCATGCTGGAGCGATTTATCAAAATAAGGTCATCCGTATCGAAAGCTCTCATCGACTGCAATAAAGATATGGACAATTTTGACCTTGACAAACAAGAAGTTGCTGTAATTCGTGACATTGTGGCATCGCTGGAGCCATTAAAAGTTGGAGCAGAAAAGCTGGGCAACAGAGAATCGACTTTACTTTCATCAGAAGGTGTTTTTTCTTTCATTTTGAACGAACTAAATCAACTAAACATACCTTTTACAAAAAAACTAAAGGAGTCGTTCATTCGACGCATAACAGAGAGAAGAAATGAGAACTTGACTGGCCTCATACAATACCTCAATAGTGGAAAGAATTATAAAAAGGTCGCAACTTTCGCAAGTGACAGAAGTTTGCCAGCCTTACCAACCAAGTCTATGTTAATTTCATCAGCAAAGCAGATGTTAGATCGCCTTTTTGGAGTACCTGCTGATTCTACTCTAGTGAGACAGATGAAGATAATGATGTGCAAGAATCAGCTGTCCCTCAGTCATCTTCGATGACTCTAGCTGAAAGGCTTGATGCAGCTATTAAAGCAGCCGAGGTAGAGAAATCAAGAACACTAGACAGCAAAGCAAGCGCTGCAAAGCACCTTAAAAAGGAACTAGAGATCTTCGAGGCTACGGGCGAAAAAACGCAGAACATCTCTCTTCTCTTGAATGCATTAAAGACGATTCCACCCACGTCAATAGAATCGGAAAGGGCATTCTCAGCAGCAGGACTTTTCGTGACTAAAATGAGAACAAGATTGAGTGATCGAAGTATTGACCATCTTTGTTTTTTGAAATCGTACTATAAAAATTCACAGTGATAATGTTTTTGGTTGAATTCATTGAAGTTCTTTGCAATTTGAAAGTAATTTTTATTTTTTCTTTAAATTTTCTAAGCAATTCAAAGGCAATTTTTTTTTCGTTGTATTCATTAAGTTTTCAATGAAACGGAGCAATTTTTTTATTTGTGAAAATTTTCTATGTAATTCAAAAGTATTTTTTTAATACATATTTTCACAGCAATATTATTTTATTTTGCCCATCATGGAGATTGCAGAACTTATTAAATGACTATAAAAAAAAATAAAAAATAATTATACCCCCTCTTTTCTAGGTTAATTTATTTTATAATATATTTTAAATATAATTAATTATATCCCGGGATTTCCCGGGATCCCGGGAAGGGAATCATTTTTATCCCGGAATCCCGGAATAAGCAAAAGGCCGGGAAATGAGAAACCCTAGTTTCAACGGCTTTGCAAATTGTTTCATCAGCCCTAGTTTTATGTGAAGTGGCGGCAAGATAACCTTTTCCTTTCGTATTGTGAGATCCAGGTGAGGAATTGTCTCGCGGCGGCCATACTGAGCGTGTGTAGTGTTCAGACCTTGTTCGGCTATCCCACTTGCATAGGAACACATGTATTTCGTATAGCCAGTTTGCAATCCATTGAGAATAGCCACAACCTTCAAATCTGCGCAGAATAAAAGCAACATTGTCATACGTTTCTCTCAAGACGACTGAATGAGCGATCGGAACAGAAGGCATTGTGTTCCCATTGTGTAGCAGTACACCCTTAATACTGTACAGAGATGCATCAATGAACAATCTCCACTGATTCTGTTCATAGCACAAACCCAGAGCATCGAACAGGACCATGTATATCAATGCAATAACAAAGATTGTTCGTCATTGTGAAATATTCCTGCAACTCCAAGGAGCGCTTTCGGAATGCTGTAATTCGTACGTCTTCCGCCAGCAGATTCCATTCTTGTAGACGTGAGGCCAGCAGTTCACTTTGTTGCTTGGTAAGTATTAAATCAAGGACCAAATCATTGAGTTCAGACTGCGTGATGAGATGTTTTTTTTCTTGGACTCGACTTGAGCTTCATAGCATTCGCCGTCTGATTCCGATTTGTCAGAGTCTGTGTTATCGGTCGGCATTTCAGCTGGAGGACGAGTGATGGGTATATCTGTAGAATGTTCCAATGTTCCACAGGACGCGTAGCAGAACGAAGATTTGGGTAGACTATAGCCTTTTTCTTTTCTCTGTTGCAACCTGTAATGTGAGACAATAGACATTGTTGACTACTTAAGATAGCATAATTGTGTAATACATTATGCAGAGCAGGATATGCTAAAATGTGCTAAAAACACCAAATTTGACGTATATTCAGAAAAATAAAATCAGTTGAATGGTCCAGCGGCTCTTTCCATACCATTGGGACACCGAATCCCAGACCAGGACCGGTGCCTTTAAACCATGCAGATAACGAGCTTGTACATCTCACACAGCAGATATGAGGCGCCCAGTGCTTGTCCTGATCACCAACTTTGCATGCGAAGTATAATTCACTGCCCAACAAAAAAAACATTTTTTGCTGGTGATTTAATTCAAAGACATGTTTCTGGATAATATTGATGTGCTGATTTAAAAAATCACCTTAGATTTTGTCCATCACATCGGGTTTTCGTGCAATGTGCAATGAAATATGCCTATTTTGGGTGATCCATGAAGGGCACTTATCAAAATTGATGATTTTTGAGACCTGTTAACAGCTGTTTTGCTGTTAAAAATTTTATCTGTGGAATACGCAAATCTGTGCATTAAATCTAAAGGTCATGTACAACATATTAAAATCTTGGGTATCTGTGATTTCCCCAGGTGTGAGCGTGACGTCATGGTCATGTATTCATTTTTTGCTTATTTAAACACTTTTAATCACTTTATGTGTCAATTTTACCATTGTATATTAAAGTTCAATCCCTGCATAATTGTTTACTTTTCCATGCTGACTCTGAGTATGTAAAAACTTATTTTTTGAAAAGAAAAATAATTGGGCATAACCCTGCCAAAATGCGATATCTCCGTATTTGATTGCTCGAAAACCTGATGTGATAGGCAAAAACTAAGGTGATTTTTTAAATCAGCACACCAAAGTTACCTAAAAACAGGTGTTAGAATTAAATCAGCAAAATGGTGTTGGGCAGTGTAATTCATAAAGCTTTTTCACATGAGAAGTCAACGTCCTTTTATACTGTTTTAACGTTAATGTCTCACAAATATAACAAAAACTGTCTGGCGAATTTTTGCACTCTCTAGACATTGTAGCATAACATCAATAAAAACCTGTAAAATAAGAAAATGATAGGTAATTTCACACAATATAGACGTTGTCGGTGAAATATACATAATTTGATAGCTGTTATTCAATAATACTCACTTATAGCACCGATTTATGATAGGGTCATTTTCATAAAATCGGTGGGTGATACAAATAAATGAGTGTTATCTTCGCAATCTACGCATATAATTAGCCATAAAAATGACGATCTCATTTCCGTTTTTTTTCCACTGTTGTACAGTATTATTAATGAATTTGATGGGTTTATTTTTCAAAATTTTAGTAGTGATCAAATCATCAAAAATATCTAATGAAAAGCAGAAGCTTACCAATTAGTAATTTTTCATAGTACTGTATTTAGAAATTTAATGTTTCTAGGTGAATTTTTTTCCGAAACTGTACGAAGAAAGAAGGTAAATTAAGTGATGATCAAAATAAAGCTAATTAAATAGATAGCTTAAAAGATAGAACGATAGACAGACATTAGAATGCCACCACTAAACTTTAAATATTTCCAACTTACAAAAACTACTGGAACAAACACACTTTAGCTATCTTCATTGAGGCAATTAACAATTCGGGCGTAAATCTAAACACCGTTCTATTTCCACGAGAAGGAGCACCTATAATGCGCTTATAAACTTATATTTAAACCTTAATTATGTATACCTATATTACTATATATTATATGTATATATTATGTTTTATATTATTATGAATATTTGATATATGTATATATATATATATATATATATATATATATATATATATATATATGCAAAAATAACTGCAATGACCGCGCAGTATATAAATGAATAGAAACGACATAAGTATTAAGGAACGTTTCTGCACACGAGGAGGAGAGATAACGAAATAATGAAAAATGAGGCGAACCGCCTGGGAATCGAACCCAGGGCCTTCCAATTGCCGGTCGGACGCTCTACCATTATGCTACGGACCTCACTCAATCACAAAATCGAAATTCTCCCAAATAGGGCAGAAACCAATGCCCTCAGAGAGCACCCTCGCAAATCGTGAATATGCGCAAATAACTGCAATGACCGCGCAGTATATAAATGAATAGAAACGACATAAGTATTAAGGAACGTTTCTGCACACGAGGAGGAGAGATAACGAAATAATGAAAAATGAGGCGAACCGCCTGGGAATCGAACCCAGGCCTTCCAATTGCCGGTCGGACGCTCTACCATTATGCTACGGACCTCACTCAATCACAAAATCGAAATTCTCCCAAATAGGGCAGAAACCAATGCCCTCAGAGAGCACCCTCGCAAATCGTGAATATGCGCAAATAACTGCAATGACCGCGCAGTATATAAATGAATAGAAACGACATAAGTATTAAGGAACGTTTCTGCACACGAGGAGGAGAGATAACGAAATAATGAAAAATGAGGCGAACCGCCTGGGAATCGAACCCAGGGCCTTCCAATTGCCGGTCGGACGCTCTACCATTATGCTACGGACCTCACTCAATCACTCAATCTCTCCTCCTCGTGTGCAGAACGTTCCTTAATACTTATGTCGTTTCTATTCATTTATATACTGCGCGGTCATTGCAGTTATTTGCGCATATTCACGATTTGCGAGGGTGCTCTCTGAGGGCATTGGTTTCTGCCCTATTTGGGAGAATTTCGATTTTGTGATTGAGTGAGGTCCGTAGCATAATGGTAGAGCGTCCGACCGGCATTGGAAGGCCCTGGGTTCGATTCCCAGGCGGTTCGCCTCATTTTTCATTATTTCGTTATCTCTCCTCCTCGTGTGCAGAAACGTTCCTTAATACTTATGTCGTTTCTATTCATTTATATACTGCGCGGTCATTGCAGTTATTTGCGCATATTCACGATTTGCGAGGGTGCTCTCTGAGGCATTGGTTTCTGCCCTATTTGGAGAATTTCGATTTGTGATTGAGTGAGGTCCGTAGCATAATGGTAGAGCGTCCGACCGGCAATTGGAAGGCCCTGGGTTCGATTCCCAGGCGGTTCGCCTCATTTTTCATTATTTCGTTATCTCTCCTCCTCGTGTGCAGAAACGTTCCTTAATACTTATGTCGTTTCTATTCATTTATATACTGCGCGGTCATTGCAGTTATTTGCGCATATTCACGATTTGCGAGGGTGCTCTCTGAGGGCATTGGTTTCTGCCCTATTTGGGAGAATTTCGATTTTGTGATTGAGTGAGGTCCGTAGCATAATGGTAGAGCGTCCGACCGGCAATTGGAAGGCCCTGGGTTCGATTCCCAGGCGGTTCGCCTCATTTTTCATTATTTCGTTATCTCTCCTCCTCGTGTGCAGAAACGTTCCTTAATACTATGTCGTTTCTATTCATTTATATACTGCGCGGTCATTGCAGTTATTTGCGCATATTCACGATTTGCGAGGGTGCTCTCTGAGGGCATTGGTTTCTGCCCTATTTGGGAGAATTTCGATTTTGTGATTGAGTGAGGTCCGTAGCATAATGGTAGAGCGTCCGACCGGCAATTGGAAGGCCCTGGGTTCGATTCCCAGGCGGTTCGCCTCATTTTTCATTATTTCGTTATCTCTCCTCCTCGTGTGCAGAAACGTTCCTTAATACTTATGTCGTTTCTATTCATTTATATACTGCGCGGTCATTGCAGTTATTTGCGCATATTCACGATTTGCGAGGGTGCTCTCTGAGGGCATTGGTTTCTGCCCTATTTGGGAGAATTTCGATTTTGTGATTGAGTGAGGTCCGTAGCATAATGGTAGAGCGTCCGACCGGCAATTGGAAGGCCCTGGGTTCGATTCCCAGGCGGTTCGCCTCATTTTTCATTATTCGTTATCTCTCCTCCTCGTGTGCAGAAACGTTCCTTAATACTTATGTCGTTTCTATTCATATATATATATATATATATGGCATAATTATTATTATTATGATTATTATTATTATTGTTATTATTATGATTGTTGTTATTTGTTATCACTCTTATTATTATTATTATTATTATTATTGTTGTTATTTGTTATTACTATTATTGTTATTATTATTATTGTTGTTATTTGTTATTACTATTATTGTTATTATTATTATTGTTGTTATTTGTTATTACTATTATTGTTATTATTATTATTGTCGTTATTTGTTATTATTATTATTATTATTATTATTATTATTATTGTTGTTATTTGTTATTATTATTATTATTATTGTTGTTGTTATTTGTTATTACTATTATTATTATTATTATCATTACTAGTACAGTTCCCGCCGCTTCGCTGACGGTTAGACAGGCTAAACTACAAAAAAAGAACCCAGCCGTGAAAATTTTGAGCTTCACATTGTGTCAACATTTCTGAATCTGGTATCTCCCAAAACTTCCTCACCCCCATTCATACAACTTGGGGGCTAACCCCCTCCCCCATTACCCCCACCCCATTACCCCACCCATCCCCATTACCCCCACCCCCACACTTCCCCCATTGCTAAACTACAGAAAAGAACACAGTCATGAAAATCTTGAGCTTCACATTGCCGCCCGTAATACAATTTCTGAATTTTTTTTACAATTTCTGAATTTTTTTTTCAATTTTTTCTCACAATTTCTGAAAGTGTGACGGACAGACGGACAGACAGATGGACAGACGGACAGCTTTCTTATTATACAGTAGTATAGATTATTACGTCATTTTCAGTTCTCTTATGAATAATAAGTAAACTGAATCCTATTAATTTTGCCTGAAAGGCTTCCATGCTTCCAAAGTTATATTCAGATTAGAATATGGTGAATGTATTAATTCCATATTAGATATTTAAATTGTACAGAAAAATATTGAAAAATCGGATCACCTAAATAAAGATCAGGGTCCCCAGCATTCTTTAGTTAGCTTTATAAGGCTAACTAACGAAAATATCACGACCTAACCTAACCAATCGTCAAGGGAGTACAGTTGACCTAACGAGTGGTTAGGTTAGGTCGTGATATTTTCGTTAGTTTGCTTTATAAGGCTAACTAAAGAAGACTGGGGGCCCTGATCTTCAGGTGATCCGAAAAATATTGTGAAACGTTAAGGAACTTGTATTGTTTTGCTGAATAAAGCTTTTGGTATATATATACAGGGTGGGCGGAAAGTAGCTCCCTATTTTGGATTGGTAAAAAAATACGTATATTATCCATTTATTTCAGAAGAAATAATATGAAAAGGTAGGCATACATGGTAGGTTTTCTCTAAAATTCAATGTGGGCTCCAACTCTTTCCACCAGCTTCTGGAGCCGCCCAGGAATGGCGTCCACTGACTTTAGCAGGAACTCCGGCGGGGTGGAGGACATGACTTCCCGAATTCGGTCCTCCAGTTCTTCCAATGTCCTCGGTTTGGTGCGGTAGACTTCTTCCTTTACCCACCCCCAAAGAAAGAAGTCGCACGGTGTCAAGTCGGGGCTCCTGGCTGGCCATTGATGTGGACCACGACGACCCATCCAACGCCCACGGAAGTGGGCATCCAGCCACTCACGGACAACAAGAGCGAAGTGCGGAGGGGCGCCATCTTGCATAAATATCGGATCGTCGATGTTCTCCCATGTGCTGACAACCGGCCAGACCTCGTTTCGCAACATAGCAAGGTACCGCTCAGCACTTCGCTCTTGTTGTCCGTGAGTGGCTGGATGCCCACTTCCCTGGGCGTTGGATGGGTCGTCGTGGTCCACATCAATGGCCAGCCAGGAGCCCCGACTTGACACCGTGCGACTTCTTTCTTTGGGGGTGGGTAAAGGAAGAAGTCTACCGCACCAAACCGAGGACATTGGAAGAACTGGAGGACCGAATTCGGGAAGTCATGTCCTCCATCCCGCCGGAGTTCCTGCTAAAGTCAGTGGACGCCATTCCTGGGCGGCTCCAGAAGCTGGTGGAAAGAGTTGGAGCCCACATTGAATTTTAGAGAAAACCTACCATGTATGCCTACCTTTTCATATTATTTCTTCTGAAATAAATGGATAATATACGTATTTTTTTACCAATCCAAAATAGGGAGCTACTTTCCGCCCACCCTGTACAGTATATATATATATATATATATATATATATATATATATATATATACTGTGAGTAGTTCCGTCCGAATCGTTTATTGATAAGAATGTGAAGACCTACAGGTGAACGTGGAATTCGAACCACGACTATTATACGTTTGGGGGTCATTACTCCACATTCTGGTATGGAAGATAAAAGCCAAATGAGGTACATTTACAATCACCATTGTCGTTTATTTGAGACATTTTTTCTTGTTTTTTTCTTTGTTTCGTATCAGCGGTTCCAAAGTATAGGAGTGAAAATTACAAAACCATTATTGAAACTTTGGTATTTAAGTGCAGAAAGACAGAAGAATTCGGTCACATTTGTCGAATTCGGTCGAATTCATTTACAATTCATGTTTGTTTTTTCTTTTCAAAGTTTATTTTCCGAGTTCGTTCTCTATAATTTCATTTTCGAAGTAGGAAACACGTTAATCATTTTAGATTTTTTTTTTAAGGTACATTCAGAGTAAACCATTAGTTACAGTAGATGTTCATTTTCTTGTTTCTCGAAATCCTTTCACATTAAAGACAAAATTACCAGCGAGTGTGGAAATTATTGTAGAACTTCATTTGCTTATTAAACAATTTTGTCCAAGTGTTTAAATGAATATATATATATATATATATATATATATATATATATATATATATATATATATATATTAGTGATGTAGCGGATGTCATTTTTTTCACATCCGCGGATGCGGATGCGGATGAGGATGTTTGATTTCAACATCCGCGGATGCGGATGCGGATGTCTACATTTTCGTTATTTTTTAGGATATATTCGAGATTTGTTGTGTTTAACGTATATAATAAGTTATTATATAGAGAGAGCTGTAGCTATAATGTAGTATAATTGATTAATTGTACAATAATTGCTGTACTTTTCTCTGAACATATAAAATAATATCAAGCATCTAACTAATATAGAAATCAATTAGTGAATTCGTCTGCAAATAAATTCGTTTATTTTGTTGAGTTTCAGCCACAATTAGAAACCATAATTGTGTTACCAGGATGCGGGACGTGAACCCAACTCAAATGCACCCCACCGACCTCTTTCCCCAACTCCACCCTCATAGAAAGAGATCTTTAATTAGCTTGATAACTATTTATATTAAGTTTAAAGTTTTATTAGGCATATTTATAAATGAGTAATTAAAATAAAGTAAACTAAGATGTTCATCGTTTAATGTTCAAACTTAATTATAGGAAGGTTATGCTTAAGGAACATTAACTTTTCTGCCTTTTCTGCTGCCAGTCTGTTTCTCTTTCATCATATATTAATCCAGCACTGCTAAATAATCTCTCGCTTGGTACGTTTGTTGGAGGACAGGCTAAATGTTTCCTTGCAAGTTTACTCAAGTATGGATAGATATTCTGCGTATTTTCCACCAACTAATAGGATTGTCACATGCAGCCAGGCGTTTTTCTTGGTGATAGCTCTCGATCATTTTTACTACATCTTTTGACATCGCGTAGGTCTCGTCATTGCTGCTTGACTCAAGAAACTGAGAGACAGATTCTGTGATAGATTTGCTTGTTGAAGGTGTTGGTTCTGTCACTGAAACTTTTATTCTTTTGGTGGGTGGCGAAGCGAAGCGACAGATTCAAGAGATTGAAGCTCTTCAACTGCTTTGCCAAGTGATGATTTAACTCGTTCTAATGTACTAGGTGAAAATAACTTAGCTTTGTAACGTGGATCTAAGTAGGTTGCAAGAGAGTAACTTCATACAAGAACAGCCTCTCGTCTTGTCGCTTGCATCACTTTTGAGCACAATGAACTAGTTCTATTAATATAGTAGAATTTGATAATTTCCGCTTATTAATGACGTTTTATCTCAACGGTCCACATCCGCACGACATCCGCAGTCCAAAGTGCGGATGCGGACGCGGATGCGGATGCGAGAAAATGTGCGGATGTTCCGCGGATGCGGATGCGGATGTGACCTACATCACTAATATATATATATATATATATATATATATGAAATTATCCCCACCACGATTCGAGCCTAGCACCTCTTGTATAGAAGACGAGGGCGATTACCATTACGCTACGACAGTATTATCCCAATCAATGTAATCCCATTTCATTCTGCGCCCAAAAGTCGGAAGCCAAGAGTAAGAATATCAAAGACGGTATTTTCAAATCGGGCTATTCTCAATTCACTTCATTCTTATTCTAATCCACGGCAATCCCACTTTGGTCCAGGTTAGGCTAGGTTAGGTTACCGCGAATGGGAATGGAGTGACATTTTTACTCAAATCAGGAAACTCTTTCTCAAATGTGAATTTTTCACTTTGTGTATTTTCAAGTGCAGACCCCGGATGAGAATGGGAATGGCACTGAGAGGGCAGTAATCGCTACGACAAGGTAAGAATTTTTACATCTTGGTGCATATTTTAATACCCAATGGGACACATAACGCTTTCGCGTCCAGGGGTATTTTTCCGTAACCCCCCCCTGAAATCAAGGTAACAATAGCATTTCATTCAAATCACTGGTGCAGCAGTAGGGTCCTCTAGATGGAATATCATGCGTTTCCATCTCTGGATTCACCGACTTACACTTGAGATTTGAATGAAATACTGTCATATCCTTGAATGCAAGTCGTACGTCGTGGATAATATCTTAACACCGCTTCCAGTCGATCAGCGAAGTTGAGCGACAGTGTGTCTGGTCAGTAGTTGGATGGGAGACCGTTCTCTGCGTCCAGATTATGTAGCTACTCGTGGTTCGAATCCCAGGTAAAACTGCAGATCCTCTCTGCCCTATAATCTAAAATGTTGCGAAGGAAGTTAAATAACCCTCCATATTCGAGAGTAGGGGGGTCAGTACGGGAAACACCTCTGGGCGTGAATTTGTTATTATTATTTGTTATAAAGTTCTTATTATGGAAAACCCAAAGCCGTCTATTTACTTTTGTCAACCCTCTGGATATACATACTTAGTTCTATCTTATCGTTGGAAAGAGAATAATGAAAGTTTTGTCTTTTAAAAGGTCAAAGCGTCGCCACCTTCCGTGATTGTCGTTATATAATTTCGAAAAAGCTTTTGTAATATAAAGTGCCTGGAGTCTTGCGCAAAAGCTAATAGGATGTTAGGCTTCATAGCGCGTAATTTCGAATTTAAATCGAAGGATATTATATTGCCCCTTTACAAGTCCCTAGTCAGGCCTCATTTGGAATATGCCGTTCAGTTTTGGTGCCCGTACTTGCGTGAGGATATTGATAGGTTAGAAAGGGTTCAGCGTCGTGCCACGAAACTTATTCCGGCATTGCGCAATAAGCCTTATGAAGATAGGATTAAAGTGTTAGACTTGTATTCACTCGAAACTAGGAGATTAAGGGGGGAGCTTATTGAAGTTTTCAAAATCGTTAATAACATCGATAACGTAAATTTTGACAAATTGTTCACTTTCGATAATAGTAATACTCGCAATAACGGATTCAAGTTGCGTGGCAGACGTTTCATTACTAATATCGCTAAAAACTTCTTTACGTTTAAAGTAATTGATAAATGGAATAATCTTCCCGCGTCAGTCGTTCATTCTACCAGCGTTAATGTGTTTAAGAACCGTCTTGACAGACATTTTAAAAATATTAACGTTGTTTAAAATTAAAAAAGAAAGTTAACAACAGGAGCTCTGGTGGTGGTGCTCGAGGATGAGTCTGTTGACGATGAATGCCAGCTTGTGACATGCCAGCGTGATGCCAGCAATAAAAAAAAAAAAAAAAAAAAAATTAGACTAACACGAATGTAGATGTAGCTCATAGCGTAAACTAACCCACTTTTTGTTTAACTTTACCTACTTTTTTTTTTTTCTTATCCTCCTTACTTTGCATGTCTCTAACTCTTTTCTTGCATGTTTGTAGTTTGCATGGTATGACAGTGAGTTAAGACTGTGTTTGCATGGTTTGTAAGCGTTCTTATTTTACTTCTTTTCATCTTTCACCCCTCTCCTATATTCTCCGACTATTTTTCTGACTTGTCGGCAGTGGCCGGCGGATGATGATGGTGAGACTTTTTCCCTCTTTTTCTGAATGAATGTTAACCCACGAATGATAGGTGTTGCTCCTTATTTAACCCCTTATTCTCCTCTCTTCTCTTAACCCCCTACTCTCTCCTTTCTCTCGGGCTAGCCTTAGAGTGGATCTTAGGGTCTTTGTTAGCCTTAGCTTCTGTAGATCTGTAGATCATCATCATCATCCGCGGTCAGGTAGCTAACTGGTTAGAAGAATGGCTTCGTGCTAGGAGGCAGAGGGTCGTAGTTAATGGTAGTGAATCGGGGTGGTTAGAGGTAGGTAGTGGTGTCCCACAGGGTTCAGTGTTAGGCCCATTGTTATTCGTAATTTACATTAACGACATAGATGTAGGATTGATTAGTAACGTGTCAAAATTCGCGGACGATACTAAAATAGGCGGTAAGGTTGTTAACGAGGACGATAGAAATAGGATCCAAGACGATGTAGATAGGATTATGGAGTGGACGGATAAGTGGCAGATGCAATTTAACGTAGATAAATGTAAAGTTTTGCATATAGGTTCTCGCAACAATAATTACGTGTACACGATGGATGATGGGGATTTAGCGAGCGTTGACGAGGAAGTAGATTTAGGCGTACGCGTAACTAAAGATTTAAAGGTTAGGAACCAGTGCCTGGAGTCTTGCGCAAAAGCTAATAGGATGTTAGGCTTCATAGCGCGTAATTCGAATTTAAATCGAAGGATATTATATTGCCCCTTTACAAGTCCCTAGTCAGGCCTCATTTGGAATATGCCGTTCAGTTTTGGTGCCCGTACTTGCGTGAGGATATTGATAGGTTAGAAAGGGTTCAGCGTCGTGCCACGAAACTTATTCCGGCATTGCGCAATAAGCCTTATGAAGATAGGATTAAAGTGTTAGACTTGTATTCACTCGAAACTAGGAGATTAAGGGGGAGCTTATTGAAGTTTTCAAAATCGTTAATAACATCGATAACGTAAATTTTGACAAATTGTTCACTTTCGATAATAGTAATACTCGCAATAACGGATTCAAGTTGCGTGGCAGACGTTTCATTACTAATATCGCTAAAAACGTCTTTACGTTTAAAGTAATTGATAAATGGAATAATCTTCCCGCGTCAGTCGTTCATTCTACCAGCGTTAATGTGTTTAAGAACCGTCTTGACAGACATTTTAAAAATATTAACGTTGTTTAAAATTAAAAAAGAAAGTTAACAACAGGAGCTCTGGTGGTGGTGCTCGAGGATGAGTCTGTTGACGATGAATGCCAGCTTGTGACATGCCAGCGTGATGCCAGCAATAAAAAAAAAAAAAAAAAAAAAATTAGACTAACACGAATGTAGATGTAGCTCATAGCGTAAACTAACCCACTTTTTGTTTAACTTTACCTACTTTTTTTTTTTTCTTATCCTCCTTACTTTGCATGTCTCTAACTCTTTTCTTGCATGTTTGTAGTTTGCATGGTATGACAGTGAGTTAAGACTGTGTTTGCATGGTTTGTAAGCGTTCTTATTTTACTTCTTTTCATCTTTCACCCCTCTCCTATATTCTCCGACTATTTTTCTGACTTGTCGGCAGTGGCCGGCGGATGATGATGGTGAGACTTTTTCCCTCTTTTTCTGAATGAATGTTAACCCACGAATGATAGGTGTTGCTCCTTACTTAACCCCTTATTCTCCTCTCTTCTCTTAACCCCCTACTCTCTCCTTTCTCTCGGGCTAGCCTTAGAGTGGATCTTAGGGTCTTTGTTAGCCTTAGCTTCTGTAGATCTGTAGATCATCATCATCATCATCATCATCATCATTATTATTATTATTTTATTATTATTATTTAGTAAACTAAAGAACGAAAATTAACAAAAACGTTTCTTGAAAAATTAGAAATATTCGAACAGATACTTGTTTCAAGCAACCAAAAGTTAAGAATCTTGTTTATCAATATTTGTTTTCTCATGAAAATGTTCATATATTGTTGTGCAAAGCCAAAACCCGAGAGAAGCTATACTTGGGGAATATTCTTGTAACTTCCGTTACAGTGAGATCCAGTGCCGATTCTCGTGCGGGTCTGGTTAATTTATACTGAATATATGATACGTAAATTTGGATATATTGAGAGACGTTTGTAAAAGAATCAGTGTATGATTCTTGTTCATATCAGAAATTGACGTTGTACTGATGTAATCATAACGTAAACTTTTAACGTTATATTGCAACGTTGATACAACGTTGCATAATGACGTTGTATACACGTGAAGTGCAAGTAAACTTCTGACGTAATTTTTTGTACGTAGCATAAACGTTGTATGCACGTAAGGTTTTACATCCATAACATATAGTTTCATATTACATTATTTATTCTTTGTTACAAAATTGTAACGGAGTTACGGCATAATACTATTTCAAATAGGGCGCCTTTGTTGGGCCAAATTCTATTCTTGAGACGTTGAGATAACGTTGTATCTACGTAAAGTTTATGTAATATCACAACGTTGTGAAAACGTAAATGAGACCACACAAATTTGCGTTGTATCTACGTCACAATTAATCCCTATTTTATTCTTAGAGGTTAATAACCCTAAAAACAGTTCATGAGGTTTATTTTCGCAGTAAAGGCTTCTTCATAAGGCGTTTTTTATTGGTACAACCGATGAAGTGCTTTATAATTTCGTAAAATATTACCGAAACTTTTATCGAATGGAGCCGCAATTACGCGCATGAACTACTTGAATTATCGTAGGAATGACTGTTTTCAAGGCACAAATGAACCCGAAAGTGCTTCGTTTCGAAAGGAGATCGTAAAATATGAAGAGTAATGTTTCGAATATTGTTCATTATTGTTCGAGTGGTAATAATAAATAATCAGTCGGAGGGTCAGAAACTGGAACGGCGTTCAAGGCAGACGAATGCGGGCGGCCCACTGTGCAAACTCCTGGATTATTATTATTATTATTACTAGCATTATCGGGATTCCAACCCCCAACCTCAGTGTCTTCACTTCGATTATAGGGAAAAAGTGCTCCGTAAACGATACGACACTTTCACGAAGTTATATTTCCGTCACGACCAAAAAAACCCTGTCTGAATTTCAACTTAGTCGACATTAAGAGTGGGAGAGCGCGTTTGACGTCGTTATGGTTACGTCAAGCTAACGTTGCAATTAATACTTCTAATATTATTATGTATATGGATGTATAGGATTTTTTTATATTCATTATATATATATATATATATATTGAGATTGGACTGCAACTTTCAAGGGCTTGGGTTCGATTCCCATCTATGCCCAGGTCTGAGTTGACCCGAACTATATATATATCTTGGTAAACTTTGGTTTTGCTTCCGCCCGAATTGTTAATTCTGACGAAGGTCAAGCATGTTGCTTCACCTTAGACCTACAGTTTAACGTGGAATCCGAACCACGACCCACCACGGGCGTTCAGAAATTACAAAGTTCTCCCCCGGACTCGACCTCACGATCAGCAGCCCAGCGTCTTAACCACTAGGTTACCTAGGGTACCCCATTCATCTACCAACCAATTTTTATTGTGTGGAAGGATGAACAGTTGGGTTTGCTGTGCGCCGCCTGTTGTCACCAAGAATTGAACCCGAGGCCAGTGGATTCGTAGTCACCGAGGCGCATATATATATATATATATATATATATTAAGACTGCGATAGGATTTGAGTAAGAATTAAAACGGTACAGGGATAGGGAATTATATAAGCCCTTGGTTTGACGTCCGACTCAGCGTCTTGATCAGTGCTGTCAAAATGCTTCACAAATTTAACAAACATGTCAGTATAATGATCTGTGTTAATGATTCCTTGGAAAAAAAATTGTTGCACACATTCTACACCACACATTAATTTAAATGAAGACTAGCGATGTATGTACTGATTTGTGCGTACTGATCAGGTTTGATTTTTATAAGGCAAGTTTGCCACATACCTTAGTGCATTACGCATAGATGCAGTTCTGTTAATGCAAACTCTCACCGTGATCTGTTTATTATAGGATCTTTTACGATAATAAAAAAGCTACGTATAAACATAATATCAATTCCACGTTGCGACATATTCTATATTTAACTCTTTAATGATTCACTAGAGCATCGTTATTTAAACGTACAAATTTTAATATTAACAGGCACCATAAGGTTTAACGTTAAAGGGTGTTTTGTTAATATATCATACTGCGTATTTATGCAAGATGCTTCAACTTTTTTAAAATATACGGGTTGTCTTTATTGATTAGACGGAGAGATGTAACGTCATCTCTGTTCGCATCATTACATCAGTATACATCAGTATCCTCATAATTTCTTCAAAATTAAGGTATGGACGCCCGCCCCTCCCGAGCTGCAATACTTAAAGCATCCACACTATTACTAACACGAAAACATACGAACTAAGTCTTTATAAAGCCACACTACGGATATCTCATAAAAAGTAATGGCAGTAAAGAAATAACATTCTCCTCTAACTTGATTTTCAAATGTAAAACATCGTTTACTTTGGAAAAACGAATTTTCTATACTTAAACCTTTATCGACGTCTGGGTCGAATACGTACTATTTCAGATACACTCATTCAGACTTAAACCTACAAAACTCCCACGTTTAAAGGTTAAAATGATCAGAGAACGTTGACGATATAGGAAACATTATAGATTCAGCATGCAGAAAAGAACCAGTTCATATTTCTCATGCAAGTCATAAGGGACATATATATATATATATATATATATATATATATATATATATATATAGAGAGAGAGAGAGAGGAGAGAAGAGAGAGAGAGAGAGAGACTGCTTGTATATATATATATATATATATATGATCACCTGAAGATCAGGGTCCTCAGCCTTCTTTAGTAGCTTTATAAGGCTAACTAACGAAAATATCACGACCTAACCAATCGTCAAGGGCGTACAATTGACCTAACGATTGGTTAGGTTGGGTCGTGATATTTTCGTTAGTTAGCCTTATAAGGCTAACTAAAGAAGGCTGGGGGCTCTGATCTTCAGGTGATCATATATATATATATATATATATATATATATATATAATATATATATATATATATATATATATTACGGCCTTTTTGCGAAATAGGCCTTTTTGCAAAATGGCCGGCCCATTTGCAAAAAGGCCAAAACCCCGGCCTTTTTGCATAATGGCATTAAATGCCACGCCACTTTGCAAACAGGCCGGCATATTGGCCATTTTGCAAAATGACTGGTAATGCTGTCGGCCATTTTGCGAAACGGCAGAACTTCACATTGAACTAGACAGTGAATGGCCGGTTAGGTTAACTGAATGCCCGGTTAGGTCAACTGTCCGCCCTTGACGATTGGTTAGGTTAAGGCGTGATATTTTCGTTGTTTATATATATCTAGCCTACAAGCACTGTGTCTGCACCGAAAACAACTATTTAGACATTTAACGAGTCGAGATAAGCCAAATATAAAGAAGAATATGCGAAAGTAGAACGTAACTTTGAATATTTGTTAAAATAAACTTAATAGTTTCAATTTCTTTAAATAGACGTCCCAATTCCTTCAATAAAGATAAAAAAGAGCTTCTTCTCAACTAATTATAAATAGTTGGTTGTTAAAAGCAAAGTTTATTGAATCAAATTAATAAAATTAAATTCTAACAAAAAATAAATGTTCTTTGTAAGTTTGTATGAGCACAAAAGACTCTTTGTTCAAAGGAATTATAAAGAGTCCTTTATTTGGTTCTTCAGACACAAAATTGGGCCACTTCTTCCTCTCAGACTTATTTCTTACATTTACTTTTATTTATCCTTTGGTAAACAACCGTCATTTATGATTCAAAAACAGATACTAACGCTAATAGCTATACAAAATACATACACACACACACATATATATATATATATCGTAAAGAACGACGCTTGTATAGGAGAACATTCCGCGCAAGATGAGGAGAGAGAACGAACAAATGAAAAAATGAGGTAACCACCCTGGAATCGAACCCGGGATCTTCCGATTGCCGGTCAGATATGATAACCACTACACCATGGTCCTCACTCGATCAGAAGTCGTAATTCTCCTACATACGCGCAGAAATATAATATGATGACCGTAAAACAACGTTCTCATCTAATCTATACATACAAAAAATCATATATTTCCTAGTAATTATTATTATTATTGTAAATAATGTGTAACTTAATTATTTTATCTATCGACATACAATGAAGAAACACGCAAATTAAATCATTTTATTAATCAATTACTTTTAATCGCTTAAAGGGCGAAACGTCCTGAGATTAAAAGATTATATTTTGAAAAGGCAATTGCGAGTCCTGAATCAAATGACAGAACCAACCTGATTCTCCGTTTGTAAACATTAATAGGAAGAAAAAAGAAAAAGCTTAATTGCTTTCGATACACGCTAATTGAAGGAACTTATTTGTATATTTCTATCATTAACTTAAAGACATTCGTATCACTAACAGTATTAAATAATAATGTCATGAGAACAGTATTAATAAGGTAATCTTTTGATCCAAACCCGGTACCGGGTTTAATATACCGATGAAACTAGTGTCAGATTTCTAGTGTTTTTTTTTTTTATTTCGATAAAATAGTTTGTTTGGATCATTCCAATCGGGTATTAGTACAAAAATAATTGAAAATTGCCTCGTGAAAATTATGACATCATAAAACTATTTGAACATATAAAATATAATATAAAAAAACAGTCTAAGGAATTTCATCCATGCAAGAAGAGGATCACAACTGATCTTATGGATAAAAATTATCAATATAATTATAATAAATAATAATAATAATTAAATGATAACTTGAAACAAATAAAGTGTCTACCGTAAAGCAAAAAATTTCCTTCGAATGTGACCAGACGCGATACAAGAGCACAACTACATTCCTCTCTCACAGCCAAGGAACAACTGACACGCTAGCGTAGGATTACTTCGTGTATATATATATATATATATATATATATATATATGAAGGTCAAATCCTGGAACATCTTCGTTTATTAGCAGACGTTTGGGGGACATTATCCATCATCAGTGCCTATGTACATATTCGTAGTATTACTATGAAATATAAACTTAGAAAAATTGCTATTAATTTATTTAAAATACGTAAAAAATATTTTAATTTTTCCAATTTGGAAAGTATAAGTGACATTTTTAATAATATAACTTATAAGGAATAAAAATACAGTGTTTAATATGCGACAAACATGAACTTCTTGGGATGTTACGGTGAAAACTTCATAGTGCCACCACTGTTCTATACAGTTTGGCTACTTATTTATGTATTTTGCAATACAATGAACACATTAAATGACGTGGTTTATAGAAAAAAATAGCTTAAATATCGCAATAGTCAGAATTTATTATCCATATTCTTATTTATCTCTTGACCAAGAAAAAATATTTTTAGAAAAATTCATCACCAACAACAGTCTGTTTCCAAAAACTTTATAAAAAATAATAAAAAATAGATAACATTTATGACCATCCCACCTTCAGAAACATCAATTACAGTAAAAAAAATATATTCAACACTTTCCTCTCCTTCATTGCTGATACATCAGCACTAACTCCTTTTACCCTCGTATACCCTCAAGTTGGCTTTAAGTTCACTTTTACTTATACTCGTAGCATCAAATCTTACCTCCGCCATAAAGAGAAACTACGCGGCTTTCATACTTCGTTCATCCTTCACTTTCATAAGCGTATTCGCTTAACGTCAGTTAAGAATTGATGAACATCGAGGAATCTCAACAAGGACTTTCCAACTTCTTAATAGACCAACAAAGTAAGCAATTAGGAATCATTGTTTATAATCAAACGATCTCTTTGACGCATCTGCATTCAGACTAATAGATATCGT
>JAJOZX010000756.1:187500-267500 GCA_023014485.1 Bathynomus jamesi | reverse complement strand
GAAGAGAGAAAGTCATTTGTGGTTTATGGTACCTTCATGGTAGAAATAAATATTTTATCATTGATTTTACTGGAGAAAACTTAATTAGCTTTGACGTTGATTTTTTAGTTTCTTTGGACTTTGGAATTATTTTTTTTAAAGACTGTGTAGTGTATAAGATGTATGTATGTGTAGTGAGGAAAAGAGGAAGAAGCGTCCGTTTGAGAGCATGTTGAACTGCTCACGAGGTAGATAAGACAAGGAAAAAGATCAGCTAAGGATGACAGTGATAGGAGAACGTGAGTTCAAACATTTCCTGTCTCGTGATATGAAATGTAGCGATGAGACTTGTTTATATTTTCAGATTTTTGCTGCGTACTCTATAATCCTTTATAGTTTTAATGAAAGCAATAGGTTAGCTCAATACAGCTTTTCGCAAGGAGCTCAATAGTCATGTATAATTATTTTCTTCAAATATGTGTTCAGTCTTTCCATTAATCCTGAGAATTATCTTGGCCAAATCTTAAAGGTTTTAACCTTAACTTTAAATGTTCAGAATGGTGCAGAGCATTTAGCCGAATATCAACTTCCTTTAATAGCGAAGCTCGTTTGTTATTGAAGTATCGTTTGTATCGTTTGTACTTCCTTTGTACTTGTAGCACTTTCAAAATTCATGTTTTCCTGTAATAATGTCGCGCGTGTTTGCGGGCCACTTCCCGCTTGCGACTTTTATGATGAACGCACTTTGAACAATTCAACGAAGGTGGTCCTTGTTGGTTAAGCTCGGCCTTAGCCGTAGAGCATCCGAGTAAAACAGTTTCTACCAAGTTTTTTTCGAAGGAGTGAATGAAAACACTTCAGTTCTAAATTGGAGTTTTCGTTCACTCAAATGATTTTTATTACTCAAAGTAGATACAGAACAAGGCACTGAAGGAGGGAAATGAATTTACAGCCTCTTACGATAACCACTGATAGTCAGAAGTTTACAGGGGGAGAGGTTCGACCTCTTTCTCAGGCAGGAATTTAAAGTGAGGAGGCCGCCTCCTCGGGTAAAGGCTAAGGCAGGAATTGAAAATGAGGAGGCTCGTCCTCCTCGAGTAAGGGCTACGGCAGGAATGATTTAATTTACAATACAAGAAATAAATAAGTCTAAATTTTGGGGGAATGCAGTTGAAGGTTAAGCTCTCACTTTAACTGGAGAGCTAAAGAATTCTGACGTTAAGCATAATTTAAGCAACGAAATTTAGAAAGATAAAAAATTTAACAAAACAATACTAAATTTTGTAAAGGATACATTTTTAGGTGGCGACATAATGTCGGGGTGCCGACGTGCACCGAGTACATTAAGTACATTAATTACATCATATTAAATTATTACAGTTAATTACAATTTTAGCAAATTGTTAATTGACATATCTAATACTGAAGTAATCTAAATAGGTGATACGATTTATATAATGAAGGAGAGTTTTGTTCTATAATTTAAAGGGGATTAAAACAATGTTATATATTTTTAGTTAACAATGATTACACCAAATTATGTCAAATATTATCAGAAAAATGGTTGGTTATCATAGTTTGAAAGCCTAAATAGCCAGCGATGAGGAAAGCGGAGGAAAGATACGATGTACTTTCCATTGAAAGTACACGGACATTTATGATAACGTAACACATAAGTAATATAGAATTTGAATGCCAATTAGGTAGAAATAGTAAGTACAAGTAATGAGAACGTGGATAACTATGTGACGTAAGCAGATAATGAACCAGTGACCTGGCAGGGAAACAATACAGTATATTATAATAATATAACTTAACATCTTAACGTTATAAATTGGTAGCAGGAGCAAGAGAGAAGATTTCGAATTCAGATGCTCGCTTTTGGCGACGTCATCGGAATTCGAACATTCGTATCAGCATTAACGAATATCTTGCGAGAGGTGAAATAATTAAAAGAAAACGTAAAAAACAATACATGTGGACGTATTTACATGTAAGGTAACTACGTACGTAATCATGATCATCAGCGGACATGTACGAGTGCCTATTGTACACATATCAGTACGTAACACAATAAGTGCGTAATATAGTCGGACACGAGTAAACATGCACTGATAGGTTGATAGGGCATAAGTAGACAATAAGTAAATGAATGAATAAGTAATAAAATTAATAAAGGATAGCGGTCAAGAAAGGACATGGATGTACAAATGAACAACATATAAATAATGACATATAGAGTGTAAAGTTTTTACTATTATGTTAAAGAATTTACCATACATTGAATACGAAAGATATCCACATACCAAACACGTGATTCAGTATTCAAGGTATGGAAAACGTGAAGGGAATTAAGTTACTTTATGACGTCATAGTTTATCAAATTATGCAATACGTTAATTCATAATTAATACGCCATAGTTATTCAATTCGTACGTACAGTATAAGTCATTATTTGGAAAAATTAGAGGAAGCGAATTAGAGAGATACAGTAATGAAGGGTTTACAGCCATGGTACAAGAGTGAGTGAAACTATTAATTAAATATATGTACTTATACGGGTATACAGTAAATATTAAGGAATTGGGTACATTTGAAGAAGAATTAAGTAACTGAATAAAGAAGCACAAACAAGGGTTCAAATCATACCACATTCAATGTGGAGGCATAATCTAACAAAATTTAGGGATGAGGGTTAGATGCAAGACAACAATAATTAATTATAATAAATTCTATAATAAATTCTAACAAATGGAAAATGGAGATATGGGTAATATTCTGATGGAAATGTTAAACGATCTAAACCGTCGATTGTCTTGTTTGTAATCTAAGGGAATGAAATTAAGGGACATTCGCTTCTCACAGCGAACTTCTAATGGCACAAACATGGATACGGCTCAACCATAGGAATGGTAGGTCGTATGGTTGTGACAATAATGTTTTTATGTTCTTATTGTTCTGGTTTCGTGTTTGGCTTCCGAAATATCGTAATTATTTAGTTTTCGAAAATGTCATATCGATGTATTTTTTGCTATAAAACACTTATTTTTCTATTATTATTATTATTATTATTATTATTATTATTATTATACTGTATTGTCGTAATTTATATAAAAAAAAACATTCTTTCCTTCTACTCTTCGCTTTCTTTTCAGTGTCTTTCCTTTTCTTGCTGTTATCACTCGTTTCCTCTATGTCTTTATACGGACGCGGGTAGACCGCTTGAGCCGGTGAGCGCCATTAAAAGTTCGAAGAAAGCAAAGGGGACCGGGGATAATTACACGCTTTTATTTACTATTTACTGCCTTTTTATTTATGCCGAAACAATTTAGACAGACGGAGTAAACACGAGTGCGGACTATCATTAACATTTAATCGCGGAGAGAGACACAATTAAATATTTTAAATAAACAATAACATACTAATACGAAAAACACCAAATCGGGGCAAACCCGCCCAAAGACTGGATTTTTAGGGCATTTTGCCTTCTCTGGGCCATCTCAGGTGTTGCCAACCAGCATTTTATTCTTAATTTCAAACAAACCATTATTAATTCTTATTTACGTACAGACCATAATTAAATTTCTTATTAAACATTATTTTCTTCTTTATTAAACAAAACATTATTAAATTCTTATAAACAAAACATTCTTAAATTCCTATTAGGCGTGACTATCTTTATTAAAAAACCAATACACGACAGTATTGTCATCTTTTTAAGAGTTAGCTTATCACTTTATATAACATTTTCTATAATTTCACTTCCAACTTCTCGACGCTAAAATAACTCTATTCAGACAAAACCTAATAAACAAAAGGAATCAATAAATAAGAGATAAATGTATTAAAAAGATACTCAAAAAATTACATAATTAATCTAATCCCGCAAATACAGAAAAAAATATTCTTTGTTTCTCTGTGAAAATATAAAATCCAAGAACTAATATTAAATACGAATGATTCTAAACAAAACTATAGACAAATATGTAAAACCTATAAATAAAAAAATAATATCTCTACAGTATGTTACTGAGAAAAGGGGAAGCAAATTCTCAACATGACCAAACGCATTACTTCCCATTCAGTGTCACTCCCATTCCTATTCCCTGTCCACAAATGAGAATGCGCAAAGTGAGAAATCCACATTTGAGAAAGAATATCACTCTCATTCGCATTCGCGGTAAAATCGCCAAATGAGAATGACTAACCTAAACTGAACTTAACTTAATCAAAGTGGAAAAGTCGTGGATGAGAATGAGGATGAATAAAATGGGAATATATCGATTTGAGAATTGTCTCCTTTGATATTCTCATTCTCGGATTTCTCACTCTTGGGCGCAGAATGAAATGAGAATCACATTGAGTGGAATGATACCGACCAAAAGAATCATTTTATGTCACAATGTTGTATACTAGTAAAATTGTGCTGAGAAAGGAATGCTTCCTACATTAGATACATTACAAACCAGGCACGTAGCCAAAGGGGAGTTAGGGGTCGAAGGACCCCCCCCTTGACAGGAAAGGTCCACTTTTACCCTAGTTATAACTTATGATGTGATATTATAATATATAACATCATTTAATAAATAAACACTTGCATTATTTTTGCATTTTTTTAAACTTCACAAACTACACTTAAACTACTCTAAACTTAACTACTCTAAATCCCCTCCGCAGTGTTGCACCAATAGGTCCGCCTTTCTACAATTTCGAACCCCCTCTTGGGAAGTCCTGACTACGGGGCTGCAAACATACGAGTACTAATTACTATAGGTAAACAACACAGATTGAACCCTCGTAAAATTTACGAACCTCACACTAATAAACGTTGAAAAAGACATGATTCCTCCATAACTGACGGTTTCTCAATTCTTTATAACAAAAATAACACACAAACCAAAAAAATAACTGATGCTACACTTATTAAAAGGAAAACCTGATGTTAACATGAAATTCAATAAATCTGCAACTAATTAAAACATTGCTTTTGAAGCTGTGCATGCAACCACAAACATTGCCTGCGTCAGTGGTTGGCAGTTTTTCTTTAATCGTGAACCGGATTAACACAACTTGGACATATAACGGGCCGGAATGTATAAATTAGTGAGTTGCTGATCTCTCTCAGGCGGAGAGGGTTGTATAACGTAAAATTGTGATTTTTGTATTACAAATATAACCACAGAACATCTAACACAAACTCATATATTTCTTTTTCATTTCATGTGCACATGAGGGTAAGAAGCCATTAAAAAATTACGTAACGTTATTTTTGCTAAAACCTGACACCCCCACCCCCATATAACGTTCCGTAACGTAATTTTTGAACGGCCCATAAGTGACACTTCACGAAAATACTGGATAGACTTAGGGTAGTATGTGAGCATTTGGGGAGATAGAAATAGATCTATTTGAGGATGTTCCACTTGGGTTCCTCACGTCAGTTTATAAGTTACATTTTGGCATAATAACGTCAAGCGGTCCTCACTTGCTTTTATGAGAGGTATTTGAAGGTTATAACCTTGGTTAGTTAACCTTAGTTTTGCTTCCGCCCGAATTGTTAATTCTATTACTCCACTTTAGACCTACAACTTAACGAGAAGTCCGAACCACCGACCACGGGTGGTCAGAAATTACAAACTTCTCGTCCGGACTCGATTTCATGACCTCTTGATCAGCAGCCCACTGTCTTAGCCACTAGGCCAGAGCTTTCCAAACTGTGTCGCGACACATGTGTTTTTTGTATTTTGAAAATTTTGATTTTTCAATCAACAAAATCGGCTACAAAATAAACCACCTACTGAAAAATTATCTGATATTTGATATTTGATAACAAAAATTAATTAATGTGTCGTGAAAATTTTTATGCTTAAATAGTGTGTCGCCAACGTGAAAAGTTTGGAAAGCTCTGCACTAGGCTACCCAGGGTACTCATTTATCTACCAAGCAACTTTATTGTATGCAAGGATGAACCGACTGCCATCACCGGGTATCGAACTCGGGACCGGTGGATTCGTAGTCAGCGATGATAACCACTACATCACCGAGGGGCATATACAGTATATATATATATATATATATATATATATATATATATGCAAAAGGGTGCTCTCTGAGGGCATTGGTTTCTGCCCTATTTGGGAGAATTTCGATTTGTGATTGAGTGAGGTCCGTAGCATAATGGGTAGAGCGTCCGACCGGCAATTGGAAGGCCCTGGGTTCGATTCCCAGGCGGTTCGCCTCATTTTTCATTATTTCGTTATCTCTCCTCCTCGTGTGCAGAAACGTTCCTTAATACTTATGTCGTTTCTATTCATATATATATATATATATATATATATATGTGTGTGTGTGTGTGTGTGTGTGTGTTCTCTGACTTACTGAGGAATCTGGGATATTGATTTAATGATTAAAGACAGTCGTATTGATTTTTAATATGAAATTTAATAATGATTATTAATTACTATTTTTAATTGAATTACGTGTAATGCGTTAAATGTTAATATGAAAATTTAATAATAATTGTTTTAACTGGAACAAAATTTGGTTGTTGCCATGGGAAAAAAATGGAATCATTGCGGGAATGGATTTTGGAAGATGTACTGTAAGTCTAAAAAAATTTAAAATGACCACGCGGTGTTTGTTTGCTAAAAATGTAGTGTTCGTGATTTAAATTTGTTCAGTGCTAGCTTAAGTTCTGTACGATATATTGTAAAGACACGTATTCACCCTAGTCTTTTCCTTTATTATTTCTGTGCAAATTTACTAAATCATTTACATTTACATAGAGCAAATTCCTTTCTTCCTTTCAAAATGTCACTTGTCGGCCGCCCGCATGCTCCGTCTACCCCACTGCCGTTATATACAGACTACAAAAATCAGCGTAAATCGGTGAAAAGAGTTGAAATAACGTAAATTTAGCGAAATTAAAGAAATAAAATAAATAACAACAGGACTCTGACAGGTAAACTTCTTGGAAGTAATTTAATCCGGTAAATGCATCCACACGACAATCAAAGAGAGTTGCCAGACACTGTCTATAATTCTGTCAAACAAATATCTATGGCTTCCTTCAAAGATATGGTTCTAAATAAAGAAACCATATCAAAACTACACATAAACAATTCATGAGCGTCTTTAATCTTTATAACGAACTGGTTTGTAGTAAATAGAGCTTGCATCAGTATATAAAAAATTTCTTTAAATTAGAAGTGAATATATTACGGGTGGATAAAATTGGACGATTGTTAGTCCTCCTTAAGGATCTTTGATAGCCCAAAAAGATGCCAAGAGAAGCTTTAGAATCTAAATGCATATATTCTGCTATAAATATAGTCATCAATAACTTTTCCTTTAAGGCAGTGGTCGGCGAACTTTTTTGGGTATTACCCCAAAATATATTTGAGGACGTAATCAGGACGTAAATTCGTAATATTCTAAAATTTAGAATAACGCCACATTTATGTAACAAAATAAAATAAAAATATACGAAAAAAATATCAGCACAAAGTGTCTCTCATACCGCACGCATTACCCCCAAAAGTTTTAAATTTACCCCATTTGGGTAATTTACCCCTGTTCCCCGACCACTGCTTTAAGGCATGGGTCGGGGAACGTTTTTGGGTATTACCCAAAAATCTATTTGAGTAAAATGAAATTACCCCCAGACTCCAAAGTAAACAAAAACAAGCCAATTGCTCTTAAAATTGTTGCAATGGTGTCTCTCATATCGCACGCATTACCCCAAAAATTTTTAAATTTACCCCATTTGGGGTAATTTACCCCTGTTCCCCGACCACTGCTTTAAGGGATTGCAGAAATCTTTCCAGGTTTATCTTCTGTTTTAATGTTTATGAGAGAATAGATATAATGAGAAATTTGCTAGTGTCCTATAATATGACTTTTGTTATTTTGTCAGTTCTATTTTGAATAAATACAGGGATGGCCAAAAGTCGCGATCGTATAAAATGGTCGTAAAAGAATGAATTTTAACTTTTGAAACATTTTATTTAAACCAAAAATAAGAAAAACATTACAAATGGTGAAATTAAATAAAAACATATCTTGCTGCTTATACGTCCACTTGGTTTGTAGGGATACCGTCGTAAACAACGCATAATTGCATTCGAGCACATAAACGAGCACTAACGTCCGCATATTTCTACGGTCTCTCACATCGTTTGGCATCTAAAACAGATCCGGTTGTGAATGTTTTTTTCTCATTTACGTAAATTTGCCTCAGTCGGAGCTGCTTCATTAAAACGCATTGCAAAGCCTTCTCTTATATCATTATAAGTTTTACCAGTACGCTCTTTTTCGTGAACCCAAACACTCGTAACAAGACACTCCTCGATTGTAAAAGAACTTGTATCTGACATGTTGAAGGCTTGATAGTCTACGTCATTATAAAGTTTGTTTACATACCACATAGCCTAGGCTAGGCCGATGATTAATTATCCAAGGCCGTCGTAAATATTCTCTGGAACACATTCTTCATTTTTAATCCCTGTACATTTCTAAACGACCCGAGTAGTATGATGGCAAAAATGCCGAGTGGCGGTAAGGGGGAGTAGAGGGGTGATTTCATGAAGGTTGATGAGGGGTTTCAGGCCCTCCCCAAAAGTGGGGTAGGGGTGAGTAAAAATGGCGAGTTGGGTGGGGAAGGGAATCTCATGAAGGTTGATGAGGGGTTCCAGTGGGGCCTAGGGGGTGATCTCATGGAGGTTGATGAGAGGTTTCAGTCCTCCCCAAAAGGGGGCTAGGGGTGAGGAAATGTTCTATTATATATATATATATATATATATATATATATATATATATAAAACCGACAACAAATTTAAACATTTACACAAACTAAAAATAAAACAATTATAAATTATAAAAGAAACCCATAAAACGGGTTTACGACAACAATAAAAAAGCATTATTTGAGCCCCACCTTCACAGTCGTTAAAAAACAATTCCGATCTTTTTAGATTAATTCATTCTTCAACTTACCAGTCTGTTTTCCACCGTACTAACAGTCAGCGAAAGAAGATCGACAGTTTAAATATGAAGGCCATTGAAATCAGTTGAATGCACCAAAAGCCGTCGAATCTCTTTTCAGTTTTCCTTGTGGGTGTGCATCATTTACTTATATCACGGTTCTAATTGTGAAATTCATCCCACACACACACATATATATATATATATATATATATATATATATATGTGTGTGTGTGTGTGTGTGTGCCATGGCCACCTTAAGTCATTGAGACAATCTGTAGGATACACACAGAAGTCATCGCGACACAAGCGCTCGTGTAGTGACATTAGTTGGAGATTCAAATGAGTTATGATGGTGCTCGTTTGTATGGTAAATTTTATATTACGAGTATATAATTATTTATTTTTATTGTTCATGTAACCACATCTTCCCGTTGGATTAACGAGGTTAAGCGACGTTGGGTTTGGTCAGTAATTGGATGGGTGACACCCCTCTACGTCTAGATAATGTACTAACAGACAGAGCGACGAGCTACAGTTTAATGTTGAATCTGTGCCACGATAATACAAAATTACTATAGTCTTTCGCTCCATCAAATTTTAATGAGCTCTTTCTGTTCTCTTATTGTTGTTAAATCTCACACGAATATGGAAACAAAAGATTGAAAGAAATTTAAGTTTTTAATTTGGGCTGTATTGTTGAAGGAAAACACGCACGCGCGCACGCACACACACACACTATCTATCTATCTATCTATCTATCTATCTATCTATATATATATATATATATATATATATATATATATATATAATATATATATATATATACACACACAAAGGAAGCATGTTTAAGTGATTTTCAGTGGAGGAGGAAGAATACGCCATGCTTTTATGACTAAGATAATAAAACCTGTACGTTTTTAGTTTTTTACTTAAAAAGTTTGCAGGTTGGTTTCTTTAATAAAATATCAACACTTAAATAGATGGATAATTAAAGGACACAAGTTTGATCTTTTACTTTTATTTTCAATTAAAGAAATTAATTTCGAATCCCAACACAGTTTAAACAAAGACTTAAAAAAATCATTCTATTTATGTTCATTTCAGGTAAGAAGAAGAAGAAGAAGAAGAAGAAATTAAGTTTGGTGAATATAAGGAATGAGCCTTAAAAATTTATTATATTTGGTAAAGGTTTCGCTTAAGAGTGTGTCGCGCTAGAAATGGATTCTCTTAAAAAATTCAGGTTCACGAACCCTTCAACGTGTATTATAAGCGGTCCTTCAGGTTTTGGTAAAACTATGTTTATACTTAAAATTATTAAAGATAAAGATGCCCTGTCCTCAGAACCTGCACACAACGTTATATGGTGTTATTCAAAATACTAATCTATTTTCAATGATTATAAAGACATCGTATTATTCCACAAAGGTATTTACGATGTTGGGTTATTATCGTGCCATCGTGTTGCCCGTGGACCCTATACTTTATATTTGTATTTATTAATTTTGAAAATTTTTTGTAAAAGGTGGCCGTTAAAGTTCATAGTGTGATGTCACACAATTTTTTTTTAATGGAAAGCCATTAACGGATTAAGGTTATATCAGGGAATAAAATTTTTCTCTATTAGCACTCCCTTCTGGCACCCCCCCCCCCTTTTTCCCCTCTGGCACTCTTCTCCCCTCCACTTCCCCCCTTGGTACTGAGACTAGCTCTCTTTAAATGAAACTATACTACTAATCTTTATGAAAATTTATTTGGTTTTCCCCTTCCAAGAAACACAACATGAATCCATAGTTTTTAAGGAAAATCACGATCTTGGTAAATCTTACTTTAAAGGCCGCACAGCAACCACGTATCCTACATTAATTACACATACGAGTATATCAATCAATAGAGCAGAAAAAACTAAATATACAGTTATGTAAACTTTTCAAAATATAAAAAAATAGTTAGGTCAACTGAATGCCTGGTTAGGTTAATTGAATGCCCAGTTAGGTCAACTGTACGTCCTACGCTCTTGACGATTGGTTAGGTTAAGTCGTGATATTTTCGTTAGTTTTAACGAAAATATCACGACTTAACCTAACCAGTCGTCAAGGACGTACAGTTGACCTAACCGGGCCGTGGTTGTTGTGATGCCTTAAAAGTAAGATTTACCATGATCTTTTATGATGAAAGTGTTGTGGAATAGCATCCTTTTTTCGGATGTTTGGAGTCAAATCAACTGTTTTGACGATTTGTCAGAACGTACAAAGTAAAATATTTTTCATCTTGAAAGCACACTGTTTTTATGTCACTAGGAGAAACTCTCCAAAACAAAGCGTGGCATCTAGGCAAACGTTTCAGTTTCCGCGGCTTGGGTAATGCTAGGTGCTTGTAAACACCAATACTTTCTCAATCTAGCTGCCATTATCATTCTTTGAACCGAACACATGGAAACTCCTCAATTACCTGCTATGGTTCTCTGGGACAAACGAGTGCCTGGTCGCTCTTCTTGTGACAGCGCCAGTACCTAACTTGCTCTTAATTTTGTTGTGTTGTGGCTGTACGTGCATGACCAATGTTTGTTTTATTTGTTGCAATAGAGGTTTTGTTTTCAGACGCTGAAATGAACAACGAAAAAGACCTTACATTCTAATATTTAACTAGGAACTCGGTAACTATTTTCTTTTATTAAGCCATCCATTTTCTTCATCCAACATGTCTTCATATCAGCGAGGTAATTTTTCGTTAGTATTTTCAAAAAGGTTGAAATGTTTTTCTTAACAAAAAGTTAAATCTTGATTAAAACAAATTAAATACTGATTTAAGTCACAGCGCTCAGAACCTCAAAATACAGTTATTACAATGTAGGCTTAAACTTGATGCGCATGCGCGTAATTCCAAATTCCTCCATCAGAGGAGAGACAACACCCGCTCATATCTTACTTTTCATTCTTGAAATCTACACTTTTCAAACGCAAATTTTGAACTTACAGTATATAACTTGAATTGAACTACAAATCTTAATACAAAATTTAGGAAAGAACTTATGAATGTCTACTATTACTTGTATAAATTTCAGCTTTCTGAAATAAAGGCAAGCAGAATAAAAGCGTTCTAAAAGACGAGGTTTATTTTTCGCAACCCACTATATACTATATATATATATATATATATATATATATATATATATATATATATATATATATATATATATATATATAAAATGTAAAATTACTCCCACCAAGATTTGAACCTGGTACCACACACACTACGACGAAACAAATACTAACAACAGTTTTTAAACAACCGAGTAGATGCATAATGTTTTCGCGTCCAAAGACATTTTACGTGTTAATCCTCCTGCCTCTGGATGTGAAAGTGTTGTGTGTTTCCTCGCTTATTTAAATGCACACTGGGTTGTATTAACTATTATCCTGGCGTTACGTGGTGGTACCGTTCTTGAATCGTACTCCAGAGGCCCTAGATTCGGGTCCTGGTAGGGACAATTTTGTTTCATAAAAAAACCACGCGTGTTTATGTGTTATTCCATATATATATATATATACACACATATATACACAGTAACTCGTGAATCGTCGCGCTAATGGGGCGGTCGAGATGTACGACGAGGAGAAAAGTGTGATGATGCGGAGGTCCAGTATAATATGAAATACTCTACAATAAGACTTGACATGTACATTAATTAAGTTGTACATAATTGTGAACAAGACTGTATGTAATGCAAGCTTAGTAAAACATGGTTTGGCTTATCTTTACAACTGAAAGAATATTGCCTTATAAAACCGTTTACGTACTCCAGACGTGCAATGAACATCCAAAGTCTCAAAAAGGCAGGAAAATGCGAGTGCAATAATACGATGACGCGGAAGTGATGTATTATGATACGGAGGTTTTATATATATATATATATATATATATATATATATATATATATATATATATATATATATATATATATACACAAACTCAGAATGGTTCCCTGAGAACATTATATGTTAAACACAGACCGTGCATGGAACAAGGAACTCTTCTGGGAAAATTAAATCCACTATAGTCCGAATAAGTAATGGTAAATGACAAATACCATAGTTTTTTTTTCCCTTTTTCATGATTTTAGCCCGACGTTTGCTTTAAACCCTAGATCCACGTCCCAAAGCTGGATCCTGTCTGCTTTGCAGATAGCTGGTGAGGGAAACTATATTTATGGGATCTCTTTGCGAGAGACCCGTTGCCCACGTCGGGCTAAAATCATGAAAAAGGGAAAAAAAACTATGGTATTTGTCATTTACCATTACTTATTCGGACTATAGTGGATTTAATTTTCCCAGAAGAGTTCCTTGTTCCATGCACGGTCTGTGTTTAACATATATATATATATATATTAATATATATATATATATATATATAGACTGCTACGGTCCTGGAGCCTTACCCTACCAGGACAAGAAACTACGTAACCTTGTTGAGGTGTAGCAGCTTAAACCGACTGGAATGTCTGCCTGGATATCTGGAAGGAGATTTCTGTAACTTGCGGGGGGCAATAGGCATCTGGAAGGTAGTAGTTTCGAACAAGACAGGAAAGGCCTAGCAAGCCTCTGGTGGTTTTCTTTTGCTCAAGTACAACGCAGAGAGCCTCGGAACGGACGGACCACGGTTACGACTTTGCTGAGAAAACGGACTTTCTTTTGGATTGCTACAATAAATGTCGGAACACTTAGAGATAAATGCGAAGAAATAGTTGAGTTCATGGAATCGAAATCTATACATATTATGGGAATCGCAGAAACCAGATGGAGAGGTGAAGGAACCAAGGTACTGCACAATGAGCAATTATACTGTCCCCCGATTTTCTGACCATGTTGTTGGAGTGATAATGAAGAGTGAGAGATTGATGGGAGTGACCCTGAGCCTAAACGGAGAGAGCCTATCTGTAATCCAGGCATATGCACCGCAGAGTGGAAGATCACAGGAGGAATATGAATCTTTTTATGAGGATCTTCAGGGAATGATAGATGGGCTGCCTTATGGACCAAGAATTTTGATGGGAGACCTAAATGGCCGTGTGGGTGGAGATCGAAACGGAAATGAAGACGTGATCGGGGCAGTTGGTGTGGGAGAGAGAAATTTGGAAGGGGAAATGCTGGTAAATTTTTGTGCAAGAAATGTTCTTAGTATAATGAACACATTTTTTAAACACCAGGAATCACATCTCTATACGTGGTATGGATGGAATAGTAGAACCGGAAATTATGATAAGAAGTCTCAGATAGACTTTATTGTGGTGGATAAAAAGTCATTGATGAAAGATGTAAGAGTAGTACCATCTGTGACTTTTGACTCAGATCATAGACTTGTTAAAGCCAAAATTTTGCTTCCAGTACCACAAAATATAAAAAAACCTAGAAGGAGAAGAGTGTACACGGAGAATATACCAGGAAAACTGGAAGAGAGTAGAACTAGAAATGAGGAGGCTTTCGGACAAAGGGTAGCTACTGAAATAGTGGAGGAGGTTTGGGTTGAGTTTAGGAGAACGATGGAGGGAATACAGCGAGAGGTGATTGGAGAAAGGGCAGTTGGAGGGTGAAAAAAGAAAAAGATGGCATGGTGGACCCAGGAGGTAAAGAAGGCAGTGACAGATAAGATGCGTGCTTTTAGGAGATGGGTTAAGGATAGAAATGAGCAAACAAGGCAAGAATATGTCCAAATGAGAAACCACACCAACGAGGTTAAAAGAAGAGCGAAACGCTCTGTGTGGGAGAAAATAGGTAGAGACTTAGAAGAGGATTTTCAAGGCTCGAAGAAGTTACTGTATAGCATGGCTAAGAAGTATAAAAGTGGAGAAAGCAAGAAAACAACAGTGGCGATTAAAAATGCACATGGTGAAGTCCTCACTGATAAAAGCGAGGTGGCCGCACGCTGGAACGAATACTTTAGACATCTTTTGAATAACGAGAACCAATATGATGAGGTGAGACCGGAGGAGCGGGTAAAGCATAAGGAGCATGAGGGGGACAAAGAGATCACTAGAGAGGAGGTTATTCAAGCACTAAAGAGGATGAAGAATAATAAAGCTCCCGGACCGGATTCAATTGTCACAGAAACACTAAAAGCAGCTGGTGATCCTGCTGTGGACTGGTTGCTAAGCATTTTCCGGGTGGTGTGGTCGCAGGGAATTGTACCGGCAGAATGGGACAGAGCAATTATATGTCCTATATATAAAAAGAAGGGAAGTGAGCAGGAATGTCAAAACTACCGTGGCATATCTTTGATGTGTCATGTGAAAAATATATATGAAAGGATTTTGGAACATAGAATACGAAACATACTGAAACCTGGGTTACTGGAGTATCAGTGTGGCTTTCGTGCAGGCCGGAGTACTATAGATCAAATTTCAGCCATAAGACAATATCTTGAGAAGAGCCGAGAATTCAATTTGGACCGCTTCATATGTTTTTTGGATCTGGAGAAGGCATTTGATAGTGTGCCCAGGGAGAAGCTGTGGGTGGTTCTGAGTGAGAGAGTGCCACCCAGACTTCTGAGAGCAGTAATGAGCACCTATAGGGTCTCCCAGAGTACGGTGGTGGGATTGGAGGAATGGTTTGATGTAAGTACAGGAGTTAAACAAGGTAGTGTTCTGTCACCCATTTTATTTATTGCCTACATCAACAGGGTTATGGAACACATAACTGAGGAAATGGAAGAGGAAATGGAAATTTTTGGATAAGCTGATGATGTGGCTGTTGGGACTAACACAGCACAATCCCTGGAGAGAATTATGCAGAGGTGGGATGAGAGATTGAGGGAGTATGGACTGAAACTGAACTATGATAAAACTGAATATACTGTATGGTGGTAACGAGGGGAGCGAACGAGGATGGAATCTTTGTTGGGGGAAGGGAAATGAAAAAGACGAACACATTTAAATACCTTGGTAGTGTGATAGCAAATGATGCGGGTATGGATGTAGAGGTGAATGAAAGAATTGCTAAATATAGCAGAAATGTATGTTTCCTTCCTGTACCCCCTACTGAAAAACCAAAACATCCCTAAAAAGGTAAAGACGCATATATACTCAACAATATTGAAACCAATCTTATTATACGGCAGCGAGACTTGGGCCCTAACCACAAGGACGAGGGGAAAACTGCAAGCAGCTGAAATGGGGGTCCTGAGATTGATAGAAGGAGTAAGTAGATTGAATAAAATAAGGAACACTGAAATAAGAAGGCGATTGGGTGTAACTTCGGTTAATGAGAATATTGAGAGGAACCAACTGAGATGGTACGGGCATGTCCAACGAATGCCGATGGAAAGGACAGCAAGAAGAATGCTGGAATGGGCCCCTCAAAACAGAAGACCAGTTGGAAGACCCAAGATCCGATGGATGGATAACATCAAGAGTGCTATCGAGAAGTGTGGAATCAGTCTCCAACGAGCGAACTTGATGTGTGGAGATCGTGAGGCATGGAGGGGTCTCATCCGAGGGCTCCCGACTGACAGACGCTTTAGGTCTACCAGGCGCCTGGTAAGAAAGGTAAGAATATATATATATGTGTGTATATATATACATATATATATATATATATATATACATATATATATATATATATATCAGAGCTGGGCATTTGCGGCATATTTTGCGGTACTGCGGTACTACCGCAAACCGCAAACCGGAACCGCATAACGCAGTACCGCAAAGGATCGCTGAAAGTACCGCAGTACCGCTACCGCATTCAAATTTCCGCGTACCGGTTTGGTGCCGGTTTGGTAGTTTGGTAGTACCGCAGTACCGCAGTACCGCAAAATATGCCGCAAATGCCCAGCTCTGATATATATATATATATATATAGAGAGAGAGAGAGAGAGAGAGAGAGTTACAAGGAGTTACAAGGAAAAGAAGTACCTCAAAAGGCCTTGCGGCCCATACCGAGGAGGTACCAATGGCAACGGGTGCCAGGGAAAATTTTGTCTTTCAACTATGCTAGCAGTAGTAGAAAACTGGATAGAAAAGTAGAAAGCTCTCTCCCCACCCTCCGCTCCCTCCCTGCCAGAGGCAGGTACGGAAAAAGGTTGAAGAAAATACCTTAACCCTAGAAAAGTAGCCAAGGAAATTTTACAGGAAAGTGGAGAATATATAAATAGCTCTATATTTAGCTTGCTCACAGAGACCGAGCAAGCGAACTCCTGCAGAGTTTTCTGAGGTTTTAATCTTAAACTATGAGTGTGTTCAGTACTTTGTCTAGCCTATTTTTAAACAGATTTACACTTTGACTGGAAACAACCTCTGAGGGAAGTTGGTTCCAGATATTAACTATTTTATAGGAAAAGAAATTTCCGCAGACTGAGGTCCTAAATGTCTTTACACACTCAAATAGTGTGCAAGATTTCGTCTAACCTTTTCTTGAACTGATCCACAGAGGAACTGTTCACAACTTCCGAAGGTAACCTGTTCCATGTGTCACAGATCTTATACGTAACGTAATTCCCACACACACTAGTCCTAAACCGTTTCAAATCCAACTTCCAACCATTGTTGCGAGTTGGGTTATCATTTAAACTAAACATACTTCTAAAATCGACATCGTTGAACCCTCGTAAGAGCTTGAAAACCTCGATCAGTTGACCGCGCAGCCTCCGAGTTTCAAGCGAAAACAAGTTCAGGGCGCGTAACCGTCGATTGTAGCCCATATGCCTAACGGAAGGGATCAACTTTGTGGCCCTCGCCTGCACTCGCTCCAGCCTCTCAATATCTTTCCTGAGGGTGGGCGACCAGAACTGCACAGCATACTCCAGGTACGGCCGAACAAGGGAATTGTACAGTGAGAGCACAATCTCCTTGTTCCGAAACTGAAATTGCCTCCTGATATAACCCAATAGTTTCTGGGCTTTCTTTTCCACCTCTACACACTGTTTCGTAAACTTAAGGTCGCTGCTAATTAGCACACCCAAGTCCTTTTCTAAATCAGTCACCTCGATATTACTGCCGAACATCGAGTAGTCCGACTTGGGATTGGCGTAGCCAATGTGCATCACTTTGCATTTACCCAAGTTAAACGGCATTTGCCATTTTTCGGACCACTCTCCTATCCTACCTAGGTCCGCACGCAGTTCCTCGATCGCTACGGGCGTCCCAACATTGGCCCCAAGCTTGGTGTCATCAGCGAATTTGGCGATCCGACTGACGATGCCACCGTCGATATCATTTATGTAAATGGTAAACAACAGTGGCCCCAAAACGGAACCCTGAGGAACCCCACTAGTGACCGAGGCCCAACCCGAACTAGCCCCTTTAATTACCACCCTCTGCCGCCTATTCCTCAGCCAGTTTTCAATCCACCTACCTATTTCCCCACCGATACCCAGCGCGCGCACTTTCGCCATTAGCCGGCGGTGAGGTACCTTATCAAAGGCTTTCTGAAAGTCGAGATAAAGTATATCAATCGCCCTACTCTTATCGTACTCACTCAACATGACGTGGAAAAACTCGAGCAAGTTGGTGAGACACGACCTATGCCGTCTAAACCCATGTTGGGAGTCCCCAAGCAGCTTGTAGGAATCCAAATGGTCAACGATTCTATCAGCTATTATCCTTTCTAATAATTTACCTACAACTGAAGTGAGACTAATAGGACGATAGTTCCCTGGACTTTCGTGATCCCCTTTCTTAAAGATAGGGGTCACGTTGGCCTCCCTCCAGTCACCAGGCACCTGGCCCATCACCAACGATTTGTTGAAGACTGTAGCCAGGTGGGGAGCCACCTGGTCGCGCACTTCTCGCAAAACACTGGGGAGAAACTGGTCTGGCCCAGGAGCCTTAAACGCGCTCAGTTTGTCTATTCTATGAGCAACGACTGTCGCGGTACATCTAACACTATCCAGGCCAGCACCTTCGTGCCTCACAGCTGGCTCGGGGATGACGCGGGTATCCTCCCTGGTGAACACTCCCGCAAAGTACTCATTAAGCACATTAGCGATGTCCGCGTCGGAGGTCCGCAGAACGCCGCTTCCGTCCTTTAAAGGACCTATCATGTTTCTAATGGGCTTTCTACTATTAACATAACTGAAGAACTCCTTAGGGTTCCCCTTGCAGAGGCTTGCCACCCGTAGTTCTTCGTTACGTTTCGCTAGCCTAACCTTCGCCTTCACTTCCCTACACAGGCGGACATACGCTTCAGTGTTCTCGTGGGAACGATTGGCCTTCGCCCTCCTATACGCTACTTTCCTATTTCGGATAGCCGAAGCGATGCCACGATTGAACCACTTAGGCTGCGTTGAAGCAGGGGTGACCGGTTTTGAGGGTATGGCAGCAGACTGCAGCACCATAAACTCATCCCGGAATGCACTCCACACTCCCTCAACATCGCCGCCAACCTCTAACCCCATCTCTGCTACGCTATCCCTGAGGCTAACAAAGTTCGCCCGCCGGAGATCGAGCTTACTGCCTCTCGAGTTACTACGCTTCACCCGAGGGACGCACACACGGAACCTAATAAGACCGTGATCACTCCCGCCCAACGATTCGTCAACGGTGAGGCCAGTGACGAGGTTGTCTTCGGTCGTGAATACTAAGTCTAGAACGCTTTCGCCTCGTGTAGGCTCGTTGACCCACTGAGTGAGGAAGTTCTCATCAGCAAAGTCAACTAGCCTCCTCCCTTCAGCATCGGCAGTCCTGTTTTCCCACTTTATGCCGCGACAGTTGAAGTCTCCTAAAACTACACACACCCTATCCCCTAGCAGGCTACTGAGTTCGGTGTACAGGGCTGTATCGTCCTCGAGGAGGAGATGCGGAGGTCTGTACACCAAGATTAACCTATAGTTCGTCCCTCCCACGTTCAGATCGACGCCAAGCAGCTCCCGTTCCGACCGGAACTGGCAGTCAACGGACTCAACGTGTCTCTGACGTATATTAGTACCCCACCCCCCTCCCCACGGGTGCGGTCTTTGCGAAACATTCTATACCCGGGAATTTCGAACTCCCCAACGTAGTCCTACGATCAGTATGAATCCAGGACTCGGTGATAGCAACGATATCCTGGTATTCTGATGCTAAGAGCGCCCGTAGCTCGCAAAACTTGTTCCTAATTGACCTAGCATTAAAAAGCATTGCACGGAGGGAGCCTTCCCTATTCTGACCGCCCCCTAGCACGACCCGTTTCCCGAACAGCCAGGGCTGTCGGGAGTTGAAGAGCCCCTCACTAACGAGGGGCAACTTCCGCAGGAGACTGAGCCCCCTCCAAGGTAGGAGGAGGGTCACCCACCTGTACTTCGACGCACTCTTCAGTTGAAGGTACGTCCGCCACCGGCTCATCCTCATCTCTCCCCGGTGGGGGCCCATCATCACTCCCCGGACTCGACCTCACCATTCTGTATAGGTGCCGGTCGAGCAGCGCGCCTAGCACACCTTTACCATTGTTATTGAGGTGGACACCATCCCTCTGGTAAAGGTCCCACCTACCCGAAAATGCATCGAAGGGGTCAATAAACTTGACGCCCAGCGGAACGCACAAGTCTTGTACCCTCTCGTTGATGCCAATGACCTTACTGAGCGCGTGGTCACTGGCATTCATTCGCGGTAAAATACCCATTAACATTCCCCTGTCTGTCTTCAGTTTTAGATCATCCGCAAGAGACATGATCTCGGTGATGATCCCTTCTGTAAGACCTACCCCACCACCTTTGAGGAACAGGTCATTGCCACCAGCGTGGACAACGATCGCAGTCCTCCGACTAGCCACGCGCACCTTCTCTACCTCCTTCCTTAAGTGCGCCGTTCCCCGCCCAGGTAAGCACCTTACCTTCCTACCATCCCGGTTTGCAGAAGCAAAGTACCTCTCCTGGCCCCTGATCTGCGAGTCCCCAATCAAAACGGTGTCTTCCTCCTTCGAGCACAGGAGACTAAAGCGGTTAGAGGTCTTGACAGGGGCAACTGGGGTCTCAGGCTTCGGCTTCGCAGCCTTCTTGCCCGAGACCTTTCGAAACCCGTCGCCACCCATACACGCAGTTACACCACCCGACCCACCCCGACAGGCAGCTACATCCTTCGGTTTCTTTGGGCCATCAGCAGGCCCCTTCCCACCCTTTTTCTTCATTGGCCCCTGCCCACCCTTCTCTATCGATCCCTTCCCACCCTTCTCTATCAGCCCCTTCTTTGAGCCCTCCCTTTGTTCTAGATACTTAATCTTACAGTTTGAATCTGCTGGTGTGTTTTTAATTTGATCTTGTCCACTGGGTTGGATTTCCAGTGCTACGACCCTAGCTTCAAGCTTTTTTACTAATTCCTTTAGCTCTTTAACTTCCTTTTCGTGGTTGTCTCTAAGTTTACAAAACAAACATACACTAAGGGATGTGATATCGCTGATACTACCCTCTGGGAAGTCTACGCACCAATGATTAACTTTACATTTAAAGCATTCTGCTTTCAATTTAGCTGGCCCTGCCATATTTTCTCTTTTTTTTGTTTTTTCTGAATACTCTGAATAAGATAAAGCGTTCTAGCAATGAAAACTATCCAAAACGTTATGACCAGTATATAAAAAAGGGGGGGGGGGGTGAATTCATCCCGCGCGTAGACGCATCCGCCTTTTTGCAAGTGACGTTCATTCCTTCCAGAAGACTACACCTCTCCTGCTGCCGCACCGACCAAAGGTCTCCCCAGGGCCGGACCGTCCCAAACGTGTCGCAGCTACCAACTGACAAACACTCGCGACGCAAGCGTCACGGATTTTCCGCCAGGAGCGACAGCGAGATGCAGCCCCTTACTAAGTCTTACTAGTCACTCACAAGCGGCCAGACTCTTAGAATCCAGTGTTCAAGGGATATCCCACCAGACCCAGAGGCTACGCCCGAGACTTTACGCTGGCCTGGCAGCGAGCTGGGCAGTAAAGCCCTCTCACCTCAGAGCAGTACAGCCAAGCACCATCAATTGGTCACCAAAGAACGGTCGCAGGGGCTGGTCAAGCCATTACGCGTTAGGAATGGGCTTAACGGGGCACTAGCCACACTCCATTCATCGCGCCCCTACGCCTGGGACCCCTCCATCCCAGTCTCTCACAACCTACGAGCGTTAAATGGTGTTATTTATAGAGGTTCCAAAGCCTCTCTTCCCACGCATGAGGTAGCAGTAGGGTCCTAATAGTAAAAGAAGAGAAAAAGACTTAATACTAAAAGAAAAGTTTTTTTTTTTTTTTTTTTTTTTTGCAGTGAGAGGAGAACAACCTTAACGTAATCTAAAAGGACAGAGTAGGGATGGGATGGGGTCCTAGTAACCCACGGGACGGGATTGTGCAAAATACTTTACCCGCCCTCCCGAAAGAGAGAGAGAACCTAAAGGAGCTGGCAGCCAGTTCCTCTAGAATCCCACGACTCGGGACCGGAGGGCTGTCACACCCCAAGTATAAAGTTTACTACATCCAGAAGAAATGTGCATAACCTTTATACCCCCTGCGGAGAGAGAGAGAGAGAGAGAGAGAGAGAGAGAGAGAGAGAGAGAGTTACAAGGAGTTACAAGGAAAAGAGTACCTCAAAAGGCCTTGCGGCCCATACCGAGGAGGTACCAATGGCAACGGGTGCCACGGAAAATTTTCTACACACTCAAATAGTGTGCAAAATTTGGTCTAACCTTTTCTTGAACTGATCCACAGAGGAACTGTTCACAACTTCCGAAGGTAACCTGTTCCATGTGTCACAGATCTTATACGTAAAGTAATTCCCACACAAACTAGTCCTAAACCGTTTCAAATCCAACTTCCAACCATTGTTGCGAGTTGGGTTATCATTTAAACTAAACATACTTCTAAAATCGACATCGTTGAACCCGCGTAAGAGCTTGAAAACCTCGATCAGTTGACCGCGCAGCCTCCGAGTTTCAAGCGAAAACAAGTTTAGGGCGCGTAACCGTCGATTGTAGCCCATATGCCTAACGGAAGGGATTAACTTTGTGGCCCTCGCCTGCACTCGCTCCAGCCTCTCAATATCTTTCCTGAGGGTGGGCGACCAGAACTGCACAGCATACTCCAGGTGCGGCCGAACAAGGGAATTGTACAGTGAGAGCAAATCTCCTTGTTCCGAAACTGAAATTGCCTCCTGATATAACCCAATAGTTTCTGGGCTTTCTTTTCCACCTCTACACACTGTTTCGTAAACTTAAGGTCGCTGCTAATTAGCACACCCAAGTCCTTTTCTAAATCAGTCACCTCGATATTACTACCCAACATCGAGTATTCCGACTTGGGATTGGCGTAGCCAATGTGCATCACTTTGCATTTACCCAAGTTAAACGGCATTTGCCATTTTTCGGACCACTCTCCTATCCTACCTAGGTCCGCACGCAGTTCCTCGATCGCTTCGGGCGTCCCAACATTGGCCCCAAGCTTGGTGTCATCAGCGAATTTGGCGATCCGACTGACGATGCCACCGTCGATATCATTTATGTAAATGATAAACAACAGCGGCCCCAAAACGGAACCCTGAGGAACCCCACTAGTGACCGAGGCCCAACCCGATCTAGCCCCTTTAATTACCACCCTCTGCCGCCTATTCCTCAGCCAGTTTTCAATCCACCTACCTATTTCCCCACCGATACTCAGCGGGCGCACTTTCGCCGTTAGCCGGCAGTGAGGTACCTTATCAAAGGCTTTCTGAAAGTCGAGATAAAGTATATCAATAGCCCTACTCTTATCGTACTCACTCAACATGACGTGGAAAAACTCGAGCAAGTTGGTGAGACACGACCTATGCCGTCTAAACCCATGTTGGGAGTCCCCAAGCAGCTTGTAGGAATCCAGATGGTCAACGATCCTATCAGCTATTATCCCTTCCAATAATTTACCTACAACTGAAGTGAGACTAATGGGACGATAGTTCCCTGGACTTTCGTGATCCCCTTTCTTAAAGATAGGGGTCACGTTGGCTTCCCTCCAGCCACCAGGCACCTGGCCCATCTCCAACGATTTGTTGAAGACTGTAGCCAGGTGGGGAGCCACCTGGTCGCGCACTTCTCGCAACACTCTGGGGAGAAACTGGTCTGGCCCAGGAGCCTTAAACGCGCTCAGTTTGTCTATTCTATCGGCAACGACTGTCGCGGTACATCTAACACTATCCAGGCCAGCACCTTCGTGCCTCACGCCTGGCTCGGGGATGACGCGGGTATCCTCCCTGGTGAACACTCCCGCAAAGTACTCATTAAGCCAGAGCTGGGCACTTGCGGTTTTTTTTGCGGTACTGCGGTACTGCGGTACTACCGTGTTGGTCGGTACCGCGGAAAGTACCGCGGAAAATTTGAATGCGGTAGCGGTACTGCTGTACTTTCAGCGATCCTTTGCGGTACTGCGTTATGCGGTACCGGTTTGGTAGTGCGGTAGTAGTACCGCAGTACCGCAGTACCGCAAAAAAACGGGCAAAAAAACGCAAGTGCCCAGCTCTGCATTAAGCACATTAGCGATGTCCGCGTCGGAGGTCCGCAGAACGCCGCTTCCGTCCTTTAACGGACCTATCATGCTTCTAATGGGCTTTCTACTATTAACATAACTGAAGAATTCCTTAGGGTTCCCCTTGCAGAGGCTTGCCACCCGTAGTTCTTCGTTACGTTTCGCTAGCCTAACCTTCGCCTTCACTTCCTTTCACAGGCGGACATACGCTTCAGTGTTCTCGTGGGAACGATTGGCCTTCGCCCTCCCATACGCTACTTTCCTATTTCGGATAGCCGAAGCGATGTCACGATTGAACCACTTAGGCTGCGTTGAAGCAGGGGTGACCGGTTTTGAGGGTATGGCAGCAGACTGCAGCACCATAAACTCGTCCCGGAATGCACTCCACACTCCCTCAACATCGCCGCCAACCTCTAACCCCATCTCTCCTACGCTATCCCTGAGGCTAACAAAGTTCGCCCGCCGGAGATCGAGCTTACTGCCTCTCGAGTTACTACGCTTCACCCGAGGGACGCACACACGGAACCTAATAAGACCGTGATCACTCCCGCCCAATGATTCGTCAACGGTGAGGCCAGTGACGAGGTTGTCTTCGGTCGTGAATACTAAGTCTAGAACGCTTTCGCCTCGTGTAGGCTCGTTGACCCACTGAGTGAGGAAGTTCTCATCAGCAAAGTCAACTAGCCTCCTCCCTTCAGCATCGGCAGTCCTGTTTTCCCACTTTATGCCGCGACAGTTGAAGTCTCCTAAAACTACACACACCCTATCCCCTAGCAGGCTACTGAGTTCGGTGTACAGGGCTGTATCCTCCACGAGGAGGAGATGCGGAGGTCTGTACACCAAGATTAACCTATAGTTCGTCCCTCCCACGTTCAGATCGACGCCAAGCAGCTCCCGTTCCGACCGGAACTGGCATTCAACCGGACTCAACGTGTCTCTGACGTATATTAGTACCCCACCCCCCTCCCCACGGGTGCGGTCTTTGTGAAACATTCTATACCCGGGAATTTCGAACTCCCCAACGTAGTCCCTACGATCAGTATGAATCCAGGACTCGGTGATAGCAACGATATCCTGGTATTCTGATGCTGAGAGTGCACGTAGCTCGCCAAACTTGTTCCTGATCGACCTAGCATTAAAAAGCATTGCACGGAGGGAGCCTCCCCTATTCTGACCGCTCCCTAGCACGACCCGTTTCCCGAACAGCCAGGGCTGTCGGGAGTTGAATAGCCCCTCACTAACGAGGGGACAATCTCCGCACGAGCTTGAGCCCCCTCCAACGTGGAAGGAGAGTCACTACCTGCTGTTGGAGGGGGACTAACTACTGGGGGAGGGGGACTACCTGCTATTGGAGGGGGACTACCTGCTGTTGGAGGGGGACTACCTGCTGTTGGAGGGGGACTACCTGCTGTGGGAGGGGGACTAACTGCTGTGGGAGGGGGACTAACTGCTGGGGGAGGGGGACTAACTGCTGGGGGAGGGGGACTAACTGCTGGGGGAGTAGGTTTAACTGTTTGGAGAGCAGGATCAATTGCTGGTTTGGGGGGTCTTAGTTTAAAGAGATTATACAAATTAATGTTCAGTAAATCACCATACTTCTTTTTCCCCTTCTGGTTAAAATGTATCCCGTCCGAACCAAAGTATTCCCATTTCCGTAGAATGTAGGCCAAAAATCGACAAACTTTAGGCCTTTTTCATCACACATGCGTTTAACTCTTTTATTTATGCTAATGGCTTTACTTAGAGTATAGTCACTAGCACGCATTCGAGGGAGAATTCCTACGACCATACCCATGTCTGTCCTATCCCTAACCTTGTCAGTTAGGTTCTTAAATTCTTTTATAATGGGCTCTGTCTGCCCTCCTGTCCCTCCCATAAAAACGTCATTGCCACCAACATGGACAATGATAGGGCAACTCTTATTCTTGATATTAATTTTGCCTAATTCCCTATTAATTATCTGGCTTGTGGCACCCGGAAAACATCGGAGCTTTCTCTTGGTCGCCCGTCTTGCTCCGAAAAAGTCCCCTTGATTCCTCACCATAGAATCCCCAATTAAAGAGAGAGAGAGAGAGAGAGAGAGAGAGAGAGAGAGAGAGAGAGAGAGAGAGAGAGAGAGAGATGGGGGTTAATGCGAAGAAGCGGATGTGCGACGATTTGCGAGTTGTCTGTATATCGTTGAGTTTAACTAAAAGCTGAAATTTTAGAATACAGACTTTTTCACGGTCGAAACCAGAGATTGCATTACACCCACACAAATGCACTTTATTTAAAAGCAAGATTTGTTCGTAAAATTCAGTGTGAAACTGAAAAGGATTTAAAATTCTATTAAATAAAAATTTAATAACAACAAAAGAAACAGAACTCAACTGTCAATAACGAATTGCTTCCCTCTTGTTTTGAAACTTCCTCTTCCCCCAATCCACTCCCGGGACCCCACAATAAAAATAAAGCAAAAACTTACGTACACAAAAATTTTGAGCTCTTAATTCGAAGACGTCAAACGTAAAATTTTTCCATATGAAATTTCAATGATGTGAACGTGTTGTTCTCGAACGGTGAAAAATGGTCGCTGAATCCGAAGAAAATCGGAACTAGACGCTGTGCGTTAACCATTCAGGCCTCGCCTCTATCTTTTCGCTCCGTCGTTTTCTTGCCTTATTTGTAAGCGAATTTCGGGAACCAAATATTGACTTCTCTTCTCAAAACAAAAAGAGAGAGAGAGAGAGAGAGAGAGAGAGAGAGAGAGAGAGGGGGCGGTACCCTCGCAAGAAAATAGAATGAAATATCAAAACTCATTTTCCGTAAAGCGAAATTCATCGACAGACAGATTAAAGGCTTTTGGTGTTATATTTTTTTAAAGCGGAATTTGTTTTTCGATCTCCCTTTGAAATTCGTACGAATCAACTGCCTTAAACACTTATAAATATAAGAATTTATCTTTATTTCATGTATTGTATACCATTTTTTTCTCATCGTTTATTTATTTTCATTATTATTATATTTATATGTATAACTTTGGTTAACCTTGGTTTTGCTTCCGCACAAACTGTTCATTTTGAGGAAGGTCAAGTTTGTTGCTCCACCTTAGACCTACAGCTTAACGTGGAATGCGAACCACGCCCCACCACGGGTGGTCAGAAATTACAGTCCTTCCTCGGACTCGATCTCATAACCTCCCGATCAGCAGCCCAGCGTCTTAACCACTAGGCTATCGAGGGTACCCATTTATCTACCAATCAATTTTTTTTATTGTGTGGAAGGATGAACAGCTGGGTTTTGCTGCGCGCCGCCTGCCGTCACCGGGTCTCGATCCCGGGGCCGATGGATTCGTAGTCAGCGATGCTAGCCACTACACCATCGAGGGACATATATATTTACAGGGTACGGCATAAGTCGGTTTACCGAGAATAATGGAATCATCTTGTGAAGAATAATATTTATCATTTACTGCAGAAATTATTCAAAGAGTCTTCCATCATGTTCAATACATACGTTGCATCTTTCTTTGAACCACTGAACAACAAATAGGGCAGCACAGTTCTTTGTTATTATTCAACGTCTCGAACTCTTGGCGTATCAAAGTCTTCGTGTGATCGAAGTCTCGAGGTTTCTGGCCATAAACTCTACCTTTGATTATACCCCACATTGAATAATCACTGTGATGTGATTATTCAATGTGGGGTATAATCAAAGATGCAACGTATGTATTGAACATGATGGAGGACACACTGAATAATTTCTATAGTAAATGATAAATATTGTTCTTCACAAGGTGCTTCCATTATATTCCGTAAACCGACTTATGCCGCACCCTATATATATATATATATATATATATATATATATATATATATATATATATATATATATATATATGAAAATTATTTCACGAAAGTGACACGTGTCACGTGTCATTAGACGAAAGCGCTTGAGCACCATTCTGTTTCCTTTCCTTCGTGGTTCTTTTCATCATCATATATATATATAATATATATGATAAAAACGAAGACGTAGAGCAAAAAAATCATTATATTTGGCTGCAGCCGACGCGTCGTTTCGGGCAACTCTACCCATTTTCAAAGCCTAATAAATAAAAGTTAAAATTAATACATGACAAACACTATAAATGACGAGAGTTAAAAACTAATCTAATGTACAAGATTAAAATTGTTCAAAAATAAAAATTTAAATTACAAAGTGGAAACAGGCATAAGCCAAAATCAAAATCAAAAGTAAAAAATATATAAATGACAAAAAAGATACGAATGATAAAAATAAAACTTAAAACTAAAGACATTCAAACGTAAAATTGTAAAAAAAACTTTACAAATAAAAAGTTAAACGGAATAAAAAGTTAAACGAAAAACCACAAGAGTAAACCAACATACCTATGCTCACTTGACAGCCACAAGAATCTGAAGCGAAAGGGAGACAGGGTCGCGAGGGAAAACTTAGTAGGTAGTTATTCTAATTAATGTAAAGGGGGTAACAGCCAGAAACAATGTTTAAACTAGAGTTCAAAAACTTAATACACAAAGATTCGTAAATACGAAGGGAGAATGGGCATTTTAATGATTTAAGAATTTTAAACTTGCCAACAGAAACGTCAACCTTACACTTGATAGAATGACTTCTAATAGCCAAATATAATGACTTCGTTTTTATCCTAAATGTAAAACTACGTCTCCTTAGGAGGGATCATATATATATATATATATATATATATGTAAAGAACGACGCTTGTATAGGAGAACATTCCGCGCAAGATGAGGAGAGAGAACGAACAAATGAAAAAATGAGGTAACCACCCGGGAATCGAACCCGGGATCTTCCGATTGCCGGTCAGATATGATAACCACTACACCATAGTCCTCACTCGATCAGAAGTCGTAATTCTCCTACATACGCGCAGAAACCAATGCCCCGAGGGGGGCACCTCCCGCACGCCGCACCTATAGGTGCGGCATGCGGGAGGTGCGGGAGGACGATTAACTTAAGAATAGGGTGAAACGCTGTATGCTACAGAAAACTATGGTCTCTCCACTTTTTGGGGATTTTTTGTTTTAAAAATGAGCACCATGTCATCCTCGAATCTCTGTAATTTTTTTGTAAAAACTTTTCGAATTAGGATTACATTCAAACTGTGTACGGAAGGAGACCTGATCGCTCCCAGACCGCACAATGCGTGTGACGAAGAATCAGAAGATATTGTACCTCCGCTAAAGCACAGCAGTTAGCCCAAGACTACACGAGCGACTTTGTCGCTGCGACAAAGTTGTAACGACAAATCACAAAAAAAAGTAGTTGTTTCTTATGGGACAAGCTACGTACAGGGTAGAGAGTCACTGCGACAATTATTCTCTGTTGCATTCGGCTGCGTTGTATTTTTCCATGTGCGGCAAGCTACACGAACGACTTTGTCACAGCGTCACTACCACGTTGCACTAAAAACAAAGAAATCGCAGCGACTCGTCGCAGCACATGTACTTTGCAACACTCACTGCGATTGTGTCGCTGCGACAATTTGCAACCCTGACGCAACAACAAAGTTGCTCATGTAGCCTTGGCCTCAGTGTCCTTTGTGTGTGTGTGTGTGTGTGTGTGTGTGTGTCTTACTTAAAATAATCTCGTAACTATACAATTCTCCTCCCAAGAAACAACAGACCTAAAATGCGGAAATGTAATTTCGATTGCTGTGCATTGCAATAGAGATACGTCAATAAACATTTAAATTTTTCTTGTATCTGTCGAAATAAAAAATTGTTGATAATTTTTCGAAAGAGTCAGCATACGATCCTACACTCTACAGTATTCCAAAATAGATTCATTTCCTTGAATTGAACATGTCATTCAGAGGCTTTGCTTCTTTGCTTCTCGACAAACAGAGAGAGAGAGAGAGAGAGAGAGAGAGAGAGAGAGAGATAATCCTGAAAAATGCAAATCATGGACGATATTGTAAGTGTATAAACGTGAAATTTGGTGGGAATATGATTTATTCATTTCAGAACAAGAACAAAAACATCAGAAACATTGTTCAGAACATCCCATCAGACATGTTGCGAACGACGTCGGTAAATATGTGAATTTGTGCATTGAGAGTGGCGGTGTTCAGTTCTAACATTTATTGTGATAAAATATTGTCAATGTCGTGTCCTTTATATATCACACTCTCTCTCTCTCTCTCTCTCTCTCTATATATATATATATATATATATATATTCAAGGTTTAATCAGTACCAACGTTTCGGAATGCACTAATTCCATCTTCAGGGCTAAAATAATATAAGACCAATTCATATACAGATACAAAGTACAAATTGCAATTGCAAGTTAATTAATAACAATTTAAAATAAAGTAAGAATTATTAAAATGGATTAACATAGGATGTTTATTTTTTCTCTGGTGTTCCCGTTCGTTATATATATATATATATATATATATATATGAAAATTATTTCATTAGACGAAAGCGCTTGAGCACCGTTTTGTGTTTCCTTTCCTTCGTGGTTTTATTCATCATATATATATATATATAATATAATATATATATATATATATATATATATATATATATATATGGGATTGAACTCAGAATGGTCCCCTGAGGATTTTTCATGATACACACAGACCGTGCATGGAACAAGGAACTCTTCTGGGAAATTTAAATCCACTATAGTCCGAATAAGTAATGGTAAATGACAAACACTATAGTTTTTTCTTTTTCATGATGTTAGCCTCTTTGCGAGTGACCCGTTGCCCACGTCGGGTTAACATCATGAAAAAGAAAAAACTATAGTGTTTGTCATTTACCATCACTTATTCGGACTATAGCGGATTTAATTTTCCCAGAAGAGTTCCTTGTTCCATGCACGATCTGTGTGCATCATATATATATATATATATATATATATATATATATATATATATGGGATGGATTTCATACTCAAACACGTGAAATGAATGAATGATTTAAACTCACAAGGAAAAGAAAAAAATATTCCAAGGCCTTTCGTGTATTCAGCAATACATCTCGTTATTCCCTGACGAGGTGTATTGCTCAATACACGAAAGACCTTGGAATCATTTTTCCTCTTTCCTCGTGGATTTACATCACATAAATGTATGTGTATATTGAAACTAGAGTTTGCCAACATTTCGCTGCAATCGCTAGAACTTCAAGGCGAATTATAGCGATTATAACGGAGACCTAGTTTCACATTTCATTTGTGTATAACAGCAAATATAATAGTGTATCGTATCAATATATATATATATATATATATATATATATATATATATATATATATATATAAATACAAGGTATCCTAGAATTCCTGCCCTATAATGTTATAATATACATGATATTAGCCTTTGGGACAGTGCTTCTGGGACACCATATAATATATATGCAGGATCTTTAAGGATTTTATACATACAAATAATTTGTTAATAATAAATAATTCCAATGATATTACTGCAGTGTATGTGATACTTTTCAAACTATACAAGGCCAGGAATGACCCTGGGCTAGAACAGGAAGCCCTACCCCATAGCCCCAGTCAGCGCCATATCAGTGAGGATGGAATACAGCAATAAAGAAAAAGTGTATCTTGTATCGTGGGCTATTTCTTATAATAATTGTGAAGAAAGTTTGTATTTATTTCAAGAAAAATATAAACCACCACCAAATGCAACCACTCTTCGATACTGGAAGCTCAAACTTTTGGAAACAGGGAGCCTGGTAAAAGATTGTCCAAGAAACGGAAGCCAGTAACGGAGACAGCGACAAAGAAAATGTCCTCGCCAATTTTCAAGTCGATCCAACAGCTTGAACGAGAAAAGTCGCACTGAAATCGGGTATTTCCAAATTTTCAGTAGCAAAAATATTGAAATCACACGCGGGTACTACGATTACAAACCATTTACTCTTAGCTCATGTAGTAGACCATTAAAAATCTTCCAAAGAACAGTGAAAAACAAATTCATCAAATCATACAAGCTATAACACTGTATATATATATTTCAGTATATTCCAATATACTTTTATTTCCATAATCTATATTTCTCTAAAACAAAATTAAAAAAACAATAAATGGTAAAATAAAACCAAATATATGCAAGTTTAAGGTATCTTAGGTTGTTAAGATACTCAGTTAACAAGGTAATTAATATTCGATATTTAATCATATAATTATTTTATATTTTATTATATTTTAGCTTCTAATATCCAAGTCAATACGAAGGTATAATTTTAGCTGAATACCTGTATGTAATTATGTGTATGAGTATGAGTGTGTAATCTTAGCTGAATATCCATACTCTACAGTCTACAGTATGTATTTGTAAATAGATGTTGGTACCTTACAACAGATAATTTCTGTAATTTCTCTCTCTCTCTCTCTCTCTCTCTCTCTATATATATATATATATATATATATATATATTATCTTCAAAACTAGTGTACATAACTTCACTGCTCTGAAATTATCTAATAAAAGTTGCCGGTACTCCATTCTGCCAATAAGGCACCAAATTTGCTTGCTAATGACAGTTGATATCAAAGCATTACCTTCCCACCTATTTGAATGTATAGTGGGCCTATATATATATATATATATATATATATGCGGATGCGTATTTATGGGTATACATGCGTGTATAATTTAAGGTGCAGTGAAAAATAGAATATGAAAAACTAGAATCGGTCAGGGTGTGAAAAGTTGACATTAAATGATTAAATGACACTACTAAAATATTCTAACTCTGCGACATTATCTTGTGGGGTCCCCATGGACATTGAATATTTTGGAAAATTTCTGATTATATCAGAAAAAAAGTAATTTAAGTCATAAATTTCCTTCAATGCCAGTTCAGTAGTGCTACTGTTGTTGTCTCATCACTCAATTAGTATTCTGTCTGATCTCTTGGATGGTGCATGTGTGTGATTTCCTCTGGTTCAGTTTTTCATTTTCACGTCGACTCGCTCAGTCGTCAATACCTATGGTAGAGATTGTTAAATTAGTATTACTGTTCTTGGAAAAATATTTCTATTTCCTGCACTTGTGTTTGATAAGTGAACATGTCTAATAATCATCTATATTTTGTTTCGGATATTCAGTTTCAAATAAAGCAGTTTAATTAGTAAGCTCTGACTTCATTCTGGCAATGACAAGTATTAAAACAAGAAATAAGTGAGCGTGTTCTGTATTTGGGAGCCCAAGTGAACCAAGTGAAACTAATTTGCCTGCTTAAGAAAGTGTTTTCATATATTATCTATTTGTGAGAGAAAATTTGAGAAATGATGGTCAGAAAAATGAACCAACCGTGTCAGAAATTAATTACTAAAAACGTTGCCTGTTGAGTAAAAAAATTGCGGATGAAAGCATGAATACCCGTGAATGATCTCTCACAAAAGTATAATACGTAAAATCATGATATACAATGATAAATACAAGTCTGTAATTAAACATGCGAAGGGAAGAAAAACACAGGAAACTTACAGGACAAAAGTCAACAAATTCCGTCTTGATGCTTCCGGTAAGTTATTCGGTATAGCTGCTTGTCATTCTGATTTTGAAACTTGCTCCTGTGAAAAAGAACGAAAGGTACCAGTGCACGAAAGGGAGATTTTAGCTGATCAGAGGAAAGAACGAAACTGATGATAGTTGATGTGGTTATCAGTAAAAAAAATCAGAGCCGCTTAAGGAGAAAAGATGCAGACGATTTTCGGGTTGTTAAGTTTCCTAGATCATCTGATAGGGCAGTTGATTGTGTACTTTCTGACAGCATTTCTGAAGGTGAAAACCTCGGTACAGCAACATCAATTCAAGAAATGACCACGTTAGATAAGGTGAATGATGTCGAAAACACCACAAGGAAGTAATCACAAATGCGACTTAAACATCCAACTTTGCCTCTCGATGTGATCGCCAAGGAATATCAAGTCGATCTGCTACAGTTATACCTACTGCAGTCATTCAAGTCCTTGATACATCGATAAAGATGTACCCAAGCAAAGTGAGAAGAGAACGGCAAAAACATCGGAAAGAATTACCAAATCAGGCATCCAGTAATAAAACATTGTGAGGGTTGTACGTTGATGGTCGAAAACAAATCACAAAAGGATCAAAGATTCGCACAACTACTATACTTGAAGAATACGTCGTGATTGTAAGGGAATCAGGATCTGAATACATGGGTCATGTTTCCCCGCATCGGGTGTTTGGATCAACCTTGAAACAAGTATAATACAATTTCTTCACGTCGAAGCGTTTTCCACTGATCAGTTGGTAGCAATTGGATGTGACGGAACAAATGTCAATATAGGAATGGCAAGAGGAGTAATTCGGCGTTTTGAGGGACATCTAAGCAGGTCACTACACTAATATAATTTGCTACACTTATTGCAAAAACTCGATGGTTCACCTCAGGGTCCCAAAGCCTTCTCTAGTCCTATCGGAAGACAATTGGCAGAGTAGCAGTTGCCTGTTGTTACATTTAGAAAAACTGAAGGGTCCATGTTACCAAAAGTGGACGTTGCTGAGCTGAGCAAGGCTCAAAAATATTTGTTCGAGATGTGTGAAGCTATCAAATCAGGACATTGTTCAGAAGAACTTGCAGCTCGCTAACCAGAACCCATTGCACATTCGAGGTGGCTCACAACTGCATGCAGAATTCTTAGGTTATATTATACTGTAAAGTCCGACAAATAATTGATCCAGTAATTCAGAGGAATGCTTATTTTGCCCACAGTGAAAATATGTTGATTGCAATGTTAACTGACAACAGACCTGTCATTAGAGAACTTGCTCTCAGACGCGTATTGACTGCAAGGAAACGACCAATAGTTGGGAAAGTGCCGGCAGTTCAGGGTGCCTAAGCTCAAATTTAATGGTACCGATTATATTGATATGATTCATTGGGATTCAACACAGCGATTTGAGCCACCTATGACGAGGAACATCGATGAAAAACAGCTCCAAAGCTACATTATGAGAAGTCATGATGCACCTAAGCTTCAGTTTCCACACTTTTCTCGTCATACTCAAGCAGTTGAGCGATGCATAAAATTGGTGACCGAAGCACTTGTAGTGCTAAGAACGTACAGAATGCAACTCAGTTTATATAGGTTAAACAAAAAAACTTTAGATATCAGGGTAAAACAGCATAAATATGCGCGTAGAACAGCAAACAATTCTAATGCATTGTTTAACCATATGTATAGATGTAATCATAGTATTAATTGGGAGAGTTCTAAAGTTCTCGTTAAAAAAACAGATATAATTGAGAGGAATATTCTAGAATGTGCTTTCATCCATCTTAAAAATAATTTCAATAACAGTGCGGGAATGTAAAAAATGGACAATATCTTGTTAACATGTATTTTGCCTTTAATCAGTGCTTGTTAATCTTGGGCTAATCTCTTTTCATTTTTTGTTTTAATGAACTTGAGTATATATTTTGGTCATCCTGCCTTTTCTCTTCATTCCTTGACGAGGTGTATTGCTGAATACACGAAAGAACTTGGAATATATTTGTTCCTTGTGGGTTTCCATCATTCATTCATTTTACGTGTTTAAATGTGAAATTCACCCCAATATATATATATATATATATATATATATTTTTTTTTTTCAAAAAAATGGAAATAAAAAAAAAGTACCCGTAGCGACAATACCAACATATACAGTATATGAGTATATATATATATATATATATATATATATATATATATATATATACTGTGTATTTACGTGTGTTTGTGTGTACGTGTATGATTGTTAGAGAGAAGAGAGAGAGAGAGAGAGAGAGAGAGAGAGAGAGAAGAGAGAAGAGAGCGAGCAAGCAAATATGTTTTGAATTCATCCATTCAGCAAGAAGCAACACCAGAAAAAAATAATAAAAAATTTACTGGTTGTACCTCAGTGTTTTGGAACTAAATGAGTCATCCGAATTTCTGACTCGCGTAGTTAATTTTTTATTCAGAAAAGTCAGAGAAATTAAGACTAATTTGATCCATTGATTGATCTGTGTCAAGAATGATAAAAGTTATTAAGTCAAGGAATTTAATAATCTCTGCTTTGATAAGCTTCATTCGCAGGAGATCAGTTCCATAAAATCGTACAATAATCTTGAAGGTAATAAAACGATCCGATAAATCAAACAATAATAAATTAAAAAACTAAAAATTAGGACTAAAAGAGAAAAAACATAAGACACGAACTGAAACAAGTAATAATAAAAACTATCCACAACTAACACTACAAAAACAAAAAAAGGAAATAAAAATAAAAAATACACGTAGCGACAATACCAACATATATCCTACAGTATGTGTAGATATATATATATATACAGGGTGTCCCATAAGTCCGGCATCATAGGAAAAATAATAAAAAAAGGCAAAACAAAAGCTTTTATTTACAGAATGTGCTCAATATGTCCACCATTGTCTTCAATACACAAATTCAGACGTGATACCCAGTCAGCAAGCACGCGGTGAATGATGTCAGGAGTAATGGTGTTACATGCCCCAATAATGCGCTGCCGCAAATCTTCAACACTCCTAATTTTCTCTGCGTATACCAGCGCTTTCAAGTGGCCCCAGAGATAAAAATCTAGTGGCGTGAGATCCGGGCTTCTAGCTGGCCATTCCACAGGCCCTCGACGTCCTATCCAATGACCAGGGAATTGTTGGTACAGGTATTCCCTTACTTGGGTGCTGTAATGTGCAGGAGCGCCGTCTTGCTGGAACCATGTTGGGAAATTTCCTTCTTCGTTCAAGACACTGGGAAATGCTTCTTCCTTGAGCATACGTAGGTAGGTGCCTCCAGTCACATGTTCATCGAAAAAGAGGGGGGCCTATGATGCGATCCTTCCAAATGCCATACCATACCATCACCAGAGATGCACCTTGTTCCTTTGAAGAGGTATACCAGTGAGGGTTGTTTTGAGACCAGTAGCGGGTGTTCTGTCGATTTACCTCACCATTTCCATAAAAAACAGCCTCGTCACTGAACAGAATGGTGGACGGGAAATTGGCATCCCGAGCATAAATTATGGTTTGTAGAAATAGAAAAATATGATTTTCTCCTATGATGCCGGACTTATGTGACACCCTGTATATAGTAATAATAATAATAATGATGATGATGATGATAATGATAATGTTTATTGCCAGGGACAAATCCCATAAAACAAGCTCATTATTCATTAAGGTAATCAACGGTACAACTAATTAAACAATAAAGTTATTAAACAATAAATTAAAAAAAACAGACAACGGTAATAAAGAAATAACAATAATACACGTAAAGAAACGAGAAATAATAAAATTAGTAATAACAGATTCAAACGTAAAAATATAAAGTACATGTAATGGAATGGCCAATGCGGGAGTTACGTGGAGATGTAGACACACACTTTCATACCAAGAGGCCCACAGTATAGAAGACATAAAGCAGGACTGATGAATAGCTTGGACAATTGGACTGTCTGAATTTTCAATTCTTCCCATTAGACTGTATCGAATATGTCTTGTTACTTCAGGGAGGTTCGGAACGTTGCGGTTAGCGAACATTTGAGAGGCTGAGCATAACGGGGTAACTTATACAACAGTCTAAAGGATTTGTTGTAAAGCAAATTGAGGGTTCTGCGGGAGCCTTTTTTTATAATTAACCCAGAGTTGCTGCCCATCACTATTAATGCAGGAAGTACGAAAAAGATTATCTTTGCTTCGCTTGTACAAAATCTGAAGTTCCTTATAATCATGTTTGCCTTACCACAGTAACTTCGATATTGTTTCCTTATGTCTGAGTCGTCACTCGAGGAGCTGGTGATAGTTTGACCCAGATACTTAAGTTCTTGTACCTGCTCTATTGTTTCGTCTCTTAATTTGAAAATAATATCAGCTCTTTGGTTTGAACTTTCGTAATAGAATTGCATAACCTTAATTTAACCTTAATTTAATTTTTCTCTGATTAAAAAAACCAACTCCACCAAAGGGCCTACCATAAAGTAGATCGTTAGATAAGTCTACAAATGATGAAGCATTGTATATAAAGTCCTCATGAATCCTAGATAAAAAAAAATTAATTCCTGCTTAGGCAACCGGTGTCTTTGCAAGAGTACCAAGTCCGCATTACTATAAATGTTATGGACATCTACAAATTAATTTCTTTCATTCTAATCTCAACATATTAACCGCCATGAGTATTTATTCAATTATTATTATTATTATTATTTGCAGAGACCCCCAAACATTTGCGTCAAATTAGTATCTTTATTGCAACATTGCTTCTTTAAATACAGGATTTCTAGTTATTCTTTCACCAAAGACTTTAACAGAATCAAAACTTGTCACTAGAAAAAACTACATGAAGCTGTTCACGTGTAAAAACAGGCTTAGGAATGTAAATACAAAACATCTGCGGTCAAATTAGTATCTTTGTCAAGAGCCCGAGAGCAATGCAGCAGAATTATGAAGATGCAATGGCAATTGTAAAAAAATTTGAGAAGCCGGCTCTATTTATTATGGGTTGGAGTTTCCTATATGCCACATACTACCCCAATACCCTCGTCTGCCTAAACAGACCAAAAGGAACATTTTTCCTTCTCTGAACATTTTCTCTATTTTGCTTCATTTAAAATTTGCGCATGTGCATGAAATTGAGACGCAATGATTAATTTTCTGAGCTAATATTAAGTTTCTGGGCCACCAGATTTGATGATACGCCCGTTTCATTCATCAGCTCAGTCAAAGTAAGTCTTACGTCCAGGTTACGTTACACTACCTTAAGTGGTCGTTTTAGGTTGGTTAATTATTTACCACGTGAACAACTTTCGGCCAATCAGGTGTCCAAAAAATAGGTCGCCCCGAAACTCAATATTTACCATTCTCTGAGAGCAATATCAGACTAGATAATTTTAATATATTTTCTTAGTTCATCGGTTAAATTTGGACTTATCTTCAGACGAAACTGACGCGGTTATATACGGCTTTATTTCGTCGTTGTTCAACGATCTCGCGCGAGTCGTGTAGCTATTTTTCCTCTCCTGCATTCCGCGTTAATTCGTTTCAATGATTCGAGAAAAACGAAAAAGAAAAGTGTCCAAAATTGTCAAGTAACTGAAGGTGGTAAAGTGGTTAACAACAGCTTTTATCTTATATGGATTCATACTTTTTCATCCTTGACTGCAGAACGGGATGAATGCTAAAAATGTAAAAATTAATAAATTGAACAAGAAACCACGGAATTAAAACAACATATCAACATTTTGATTCAGAGAATGCCTTCGCTAGAATAAGATTTTGACTATAAAAAAAGGAAGAAACACGAACACATTTGTAGCGACTTAAAGCAGGAATCCCATGAAGTTCTTTTCTTTCTTTCGGAATGCCAAAACGAAACTACAAATATAGTAGTCACTGAGGCAATGAGAAATGAACTTCGTCTAAACATACCGCAAAATGCCATCACTTAGGCGTATCGTGTGGGAAAACTCAGAAATAATGTTGAAAAATGACTAACCAAATCAAAGTTTTGCGGCCCCCACTGAAAGTCACAAATTAAAAATGGCCTAATACAAATTAGACCTTTTTAACTTATAACCGAATAACTGTGTGATTACGAAAAATAAATATATGAGAAAGTGTTAAAACTTAAGAAAGACTAATAAACACTAGTTGCTACATAAAAGAGGGGATATAGGTGTTCGAAAAGTTGAAGAAGGATAGAAACTAATTACATCTACAGTATAGAAGTCTAATTACAAAACTTTTTAGCAACAGTTGCAAATACTAATTTTAATTACAAGCCCTTTAAATCTTAAGTCAAATGGGATTATGGCATCTAGCTCTAGTGAGATTCTCGTGTAATATTAAGTCCTTGTTTTATTTTTTATCATTTTTCATTATCATTATTTTCAGTACTCTTTGCTCCTATTCACTTTTCTTTTAATTTTTAAATTTTTAATTCTTTCTGTTCTTCATAATAACTGACTTGTATTTGTTTCATATAAAACTTTGTAGACTTTCAGTTCTGTGAATGAAATCATTGAATGTCACTATACAACCAATAACCACAACAAAAAACATAACAGTAGAAACATTTTCCTTGAACTTAAATATTACAAATTGCTACAACATAAATACACATGTATCATACAGAACGAAACCTGGTTAAATGACAATAAGAGACACCTTTTAACATGCCAGCTTACATGAGCTATCAATCATATAGATATTAATTATTAGAGCAGTTGAAATTACACCCTAAATTTTTTTTACATTAAAGTTACACATTTAAATGAAACTTTATGTAACAATGAATTCAATATTTAACATTAGCGTAACCTTTTCAGTTTTAACCTTTTTCCAGTATTTCGTTCCGTAACTTTCGTTGTTAAAAATAGTAAGACCTCTATCTGCTCTGATTCTGTAACAATTCTGCAACATTTCGTTTTTTCTTCTTCTTAATTGCGTAACTTTTAGGCGTAACGCTTTTTAACGTAATAAAATCTATGTGGATTATTTTACATAAATATAATCTATAAAGTACGACAACTTGCATAATACATAATATGTATGGTATATCATATTATAAAATTAAAATTGCAGCTAAAATGAAGAAACTGCATGTGTTTCATGCTTATGTTTTGCAGTTAAATGTAGTTATAGACACGCGTTTTGTTTAGATGCATAGCGTAAGAGAAGATAATGAAAGCGCTTAAAAGAATATATATGAAAAGCATTTCCGAATATTCATCATATGGCGAGTTTTTCATAAACAAAGGATGGTATGGTATAGCTTTATCATGAACTATCCTCGGAAGTAATTTTTAGATCTGCTTTCTCTGCGTACGCGTGTTCGTTAGTCTTGCTTTAGTCAGTCAGTTCACAGTTTACACTTTACATGATGAAGTTCATATATGATTACTCTTTAAAAACTGACTTAAAGTATGGTTAATTGTAACTTACATTATAAATGCTTGTCTTATATTACGAACTCTTCTTAATGTTAAATAAAAATAAATGGTGTCGAAAATGGTGTCGAATGTGGTGTCGAATAAGTAGTGTCGAACAGATTAAGTATAAAGTGATAAATACATACTGAAGTTTGGTTACTTAAAAATTTGGGTCAGAGTTAATATAGTTTTTTAGCTTAAATTTGAAAAGGTCGGACGTGGTATTGTTAACCCTTAACTGATGAGGTGTGATCTAGGAGACCACGTGAAATATTGTCACATGATCTCCTAGACCACGCCTCACTGGTTAAGGGTTAAAATTAGTAAGGGGCCATTAACAGTTATCAATATTTTCACGAGCGTACAAACCGTACGCTGGGGGGCGAGGGGGTTAAGGGTCGTTGTACGCTTTTAGAAATGCGAAAAATGTCGATCCATATCTTCATATGTTTGTGGACTCGTAATTAATATTATGGTGTGATAGTTTTGGATTCTGTATTGTCAGTCCGTTTTCTTTATTTTAATTAGTGCTAAATTCCAATTTTTTTTAATTTGAGTGTGAATATTAACTTGTATATCTCTAGTTTTTCAGTACAATACATTGTAAAAATCATAATTTTTCTTTGTACACTTTTGTGCGGGAGGAGGGTCTTGAAAAAGTGTACTCTTTGTACACTTGTGAAAATGTTGATAATTGTGAACGGCCCCTAATGTAAGGTTTTTTCGATAGTTTTAAGGGTTTTCTTCATAATGGTTTATAATTTTCCTAACTAAAATTCTGAATTGTAAATTCTGTTTTGCATTTACCGTGAATGGGACGTTTAGGAAGCGTCATAAACGTTTCCGGAACGTCAATAAAACATTCATGACGTTTACTGAACGTCCCTTTTCCTTCACTGTAAAAAAATTTTTGGGGGGGGGGCGGAGTTCCATGAACTCGAGTAGGATTATAATAAACTCTTATAAAGAAGTAAATTGAGAGAGAGCTCATTTCACTCTTCACTAATGACAAATAAAACTTCCTGAAAGGGTGTACTCAAATCTCTCTTCGAATTAAAACAACTCACGAAAGTAGGACACTCCACAGCTAATTCAACAAAAACAACTCGCTGCTCGTGTGTAAAGGGGTTAATTTAATTGAAGTGGGTGGCGCCATCTGTTGCAGGGAATGTCAATTAAAATCCATTTCATTTTCATTAAATGAGTGTAATTTACGTGCGTATCAATTTTATGTTAATCAAGAACAAAATACTAACAGCAACCTTACTTTTAAGATTAAATATATTAAAATTAAACTTGCCTCACTTCGGTAGGATTCGAACTGATATCGTTGAATATTAAAATTTCGTAAATCACCATGTTATGCATTTGCCACGATACGTCAACGTAAAAGGAGAGTTTTGTATAATATATATTCTTTCGCATTCATTTTAGTATGTATACTTCAACACGTTTACTTTCCTCATTGCAATGGGGATTAGCTAAATAGAATCCAGGACAAAAACTCACCAGACAAATGATTTTGCGAAATACATACACTCTAGTCTAGATTTTAAAATTTTAGACTCATTGTACATTATTACTCTTCATCTTTTAAATTGTTCTGTTTTTAACCAAATCGGTATACTAATGTAGTTTTGGTCACTCATTTCAAAAATAACTTTCTTTTTTTGGAAAAATGAAAAACAAACAAGTTAGAGCACTTTAAATAATTAATGTGTTTTTAACGAAAATATCATGAATTAACCTAACCAATCGTCAAGGGCATACAGTTGACCTAACCAGGCATTCAATTGACCTAACCTGACATTCAACTGACCTAACTGGCCATTAATTTATAACGAAAGCTTGGTAGGTTGGTGAAAAATTAATATTGGTTGGTTGGTTAAAAACAGAACAATTTGAAAGATGAAGAGTAATTATCTACAATGAGTCTAAAATCTTGAGATCTTAAGATCTTAAGATCTAGACTAGAGTGTATGTATTTCGCAAAAACATTTGTCTGGTGAGTTTTTGTCCTCTTTTGCATTTAAGTGGTGAGTTTTTGTCCAGTGAGTTTTTGTCCCTGCCCAAGCTAAATACGGTGGGGTTAGGTGACCCGAGCCTAGAATACCTTAGTCCCAGACATTACCGGGGATTGGCCGGCCTGCCGAAACCTCGTGGTATTAAACTGTACAAACAACTGAACAGCTCTGGAATTTGAACCAGCGACTCAAGAGTAACGATCCAACCCCGACCAAGCGCTCTAACCAAGAAGCACGAGACACTGAACTATTTGAGTAAGTGTACTAAAACATTTGGGTTGAATATTCCCTCAATCTTAAATTAAATTTCTACAACAGATTCTTGTAATATTCTTAACCAATACAGGGAGCAAGTGTAGTTTACGTCCCCCTGACGCAAAAGGGGACACAAACGACACTAGGTCAAAGTTGGGGAACGTAAACTACACTAGGCTCTTCAGGAGGCATTTTTTAAATGAATCCATCAAAGAAAACGTTAAAACTAACGAAAATATTACGACAACCTAACCTATTGTGAATATATACATACATATAAATTGACGATTGGTTAGGTTAAGTCGTAATATTTTCGTTAGTTTTAACATTTTATTTGATTAGGTATATGCGGACAAGGTTGGGGAACGCAAACTACACTAGGGTAATGTAGGGGAACGTAAACTACACTAGGCACGACAGGGGGACGTAAAACTACACTTGCTCCCATTACAGAAATAACTGTCTGAAACGCTTTAGTTGGGGTGTTTCCTTAATAATAAATATTTAGGATCACCTGAAGATCAGGGTCCCCCAACCTTCTTTAGTTAGCTTTATAAGGCTAACTAACGAAAATATCACGACCTAACCTAACCAGTCGTCAAGGGCGTACAGTTCACCTAACGATTGGTTAGGTTAGGTCGTGATATTTTCGTTAGTTAGCCTTATAAAGCTAACTAAAGAAGGCTGGGGGCCCTGATCTTCAGGTGATCCAATATTTATTTATGTATATCTACACTAAATATATATTTTCAGTTTTTACAAGAAAAAATATAACAAACTTTTTAAATGTTTGTTATATTTAATATTAATACGATGTTCTTCCAGTCGAGTGTAAATTAATTTTCCGAAGAGGGTAAATTGTTAGCATTCAGAAGCTTAATATCCTCTCAAAGTAGGTAAGGAAACTGACTCTTCATAGTAAATACAGTATATGGTCGCTGAAATTTATAGTGTATATACAGGGTGTTTATAAAGTCCCTATCTATTTCAGTGAAAACGTAGCAAAAAAGGTAAAATTCAATAACAATATAATAGAAGTGAAGGCATACATTTAATTAATGAATACTTAAGCATATGATTCTACATGAGCACCATCAGTATCTCTACAGAGTTCGAATCTGTCAGCAGCATTGCGGAACACATTTTGGAGCATAACAGGGGTTATTTTTGTAACTGCTGTTACGATACGGGCACGTAAATCTTGCGGATCTGTAACCCTCGTTCGACAAATGTTTGGGACCTTTTCCAGTTTGTGTACCGTTTTTCATATAATTTATTTTTGATTGGTCATACAACCGCCGTCGATTATAACAACTTTTTAAGAGAGGTAAGTTCTTGATAACCTAACCTAACGTAACCTAACCTAACCTTCTGTTTTACTCTATGCTGTGCCTAACAGAAGCAAAGAAACACTAGAAAGTTGCATAAAAGCCAACATTGTAGAAAACGGTACATAAACTGGAAAACGTCCGATGTTTGATTTGATAAAGCCCCATGCAAAGCAATCCAAGGGCGTTAGGTCAGGAGATCGAGCCGCCCAGGGCCTGTTGCCTCCACGTCCGATCCACCGATTTGGAAATCGTTCATTTAGGTACTCCCGAACAATGTTTGAGTAATGACAAGGTGCCCCATCTTGTTGAAAGACGATGGTGTTTAAAATGCCATCTGAATGAAGCTGGGACATTTACGTGCTCGTATCGTAACAGCAGTTACAAAAATAACCCCTGGCATGCTCCAAAATGTGTTCCGCAATGCTGCTGACAGATTCGAACTCTGTAGGGAAACTGATGGTGCTCATGTAGAATCATATGCTTAAGTATTCATTAAATGTATGCCTTCTATTATATTGTTATTGAATTTTACCTTTTTCACTACGTTTTCACTGAAATAGATAGGGACTTTATAAACACCCTGTGTGTGTGTATATATATATATATATATATATATATATACTTCAGGATTATAGGTATAGAAAATTTAATTTTTTCTCATTAAATTGTTTGTTTTAATTAATTAATTATTATTTTTGTTTATTTTTAAATATTTTTTATGCCGTTTCGTTATTAAATTTCTTATTTATTCCTTTTCACTTCAGTTTTCCTTCGAAAATATTGTTTATTTCAAATGTATGTTTGGTACGAGAAAGTACGTAAGAATTACATGAAAGTTACCGACAAAAAAAATATGGAAATGAAAATGAAAAAGTTTATTGGCAGACCATAGTCCATGACAAATATTAATAATACAATGACAATTCACATACTAAGGATAGAAATACATACAATTAATGATAAATAATACTGTAATGTCGAAGTTAAGTGGAGCTGCAGACAGACGTTTTCGTACCAAGAATTCCATAGCTTAGACTCGCAGTGGTGCACAAACTTTTTTGATGTGAGGGCCAAGCGAAGAAAATAACTAAATGTATTAGCCTACTTACTTTCCATCTCCCTTCACAGAAAACGTTTTCAAAAGTCATAAATTGGGTCACTTTTATATTCTAACTTTTTCATTGAATTGAAAAGACCCGTGGGGCCACTGAAAAGACCCGTGGGGGCCACATTTGGCCCGCGGGCCAGGGTTTGTGCATCACTGGGCCTTAGACGATAAACGACAGGACTTATGGATAGCTTGGATAATCGGGTTGGTTGACTTTTTAATTCTTTGCATTAGACTGTATTGAGCACGTCTTGTTACCTCCGGTAAGCTTGGGACATTGCGAGTAGCAAACATTTGCGAAGCTGAGCATCTCGGGGGTAATTTATGTAGTAATGTTATGAGGAAAAGTTATACGTTTAGTAAAGTTACACGTATGTCAAATCAGAGTTACTAACAACAACAACAACAACAAAGCGAAATTGTTATGCAGGATTTACGTGTGACCATGATTGCAGTGTATGTATACATAACAGCTATTCAATATTAGGCATATACAGACCACCAAATGGTAACTTGGTAACATTAATTGCAAACAATGGATAAAACTTTAACTCCCAACTACATCAACACTAAATAATTGTCTTATTGCCGGAGATTCAAATATCGATTTTACTGAACTCCATTCTAATAATTTTATAATTAGACATTTCCTCACCTTGTAAATGTCGAAAAAGTGTTTTCAGATAGCAAACTAATTGATTTGTTAAGTTTCGTAAAAATCTGTAGCAATGCGCCAAACGAAAAGATCCAATGAAAGAAATTAATTCAAAATTTGAAGATAATTTGATAAAAAAAGGTTAAGGTTGACGTCCAAAAAAGAATCTTAATGGAAAAATGAAAACGGTTTCAAATATTGAGAGTAATTTAAAGGGAAGTGAACTTAATTTTAATGTAATTAATTAAACGCTATAAAGTATTGAGAATAATTTAAAGGGCAGTGAAATTAATTTTAATGTCATTAGCAAATGAGGTTTCCAGTATTGAGAATAATTCAAAGGGAAGTGAACTTCATTGTACTTCAAATTCCTTGGGTAAATTAAACTATAGTGTTAAACTTGTTCAGAACAAAGTACAAAAAATTGACGCGAAGGTAATTGAAATTACTGGTCAAATTCAATCGCAAACGAATAATGTAACCTATAATTTTATTCTACTTAAAAACGGTGCTAGACCTAAGGTGTCGTGTTTTCAGTTGGAGTGTCAGAATCCATTTAATGTTTTAGGTACGAATGATACTGAAAATGAAAGTTTTGATAGGTTCATCCACAGTTAGGCATATGGATACCAAATTCTGTTCGAGAAACTTGATAAAATGAAAAAGAATAGGCGTACCAGGAGCTAAAATCGAGTGTATTGAGCAGGAAGTAAAGAATTTAAAAATAGAAACGATAAATCCACTTTTGATTTCTTTTGTCGGAGGTAACGATTTGATTAAGGCTTCGAAAAAGAGGTCGAATAACGTATTAACCCTTAATAGGAAATCATGGGTCAGAAATGAATTGCGTGTTGGGTCTGTGGGACCCGTGAATTCCTATCCAGGATTAATGTGTGTTGTACCGTCTCCGCAGTTTCTTCACCCCCATTCAGTTACTGTCTCTGTACAGGGGTCTCGTACGCCCCTGTATGGAGTACGCTTCTCACGTGTTGGGTGTCTCAACCCACACAGTTCTACTTCACCTGATGGACTCCAAAGCTGTTCGTCTCATCACTTCCCCGCTTCTTACTGACTGTTTACAATCTCTCTCTCTCTTCGTCGCATTGTTGCCTCGTTCTCTCTTTACTATCGCTATTATATCGGACACTGATCTTCTGAACTCTCTAACTGCATGCCTCTCTTTTAAGGAGAGAACGCAGTACTAAACTTTCGACACACTCATTACTTTTCCGTCCAACTCTCTAACGCATCGGTTAATCGGTATTTTAAGTCTTTCATCTACTCAACCGGTGAACTCTGGAACAATCTTCCTCAGTCCATCTTTCCCACCTTCAATCTTTCAAACGCAGAATGTCCACATGTATCTCGAAATCCTTGGATCTTAATTTTGGCTTTCTTCAAACTCTATTGGGGAAGGGGTCGTTTTTGCGAGCATTCGTTCTTCTCCCTTCCTTCCTGTATAAATAAAAGAAGGTTTGGCTCATAAGTAAACGAGGGATAACTTCTTTCGTCTCAGTTTTAGTGTAGGTCTCTACATCGTATGTTGTGTATTTTTTTTTAATAATATAATGATGTTTAATAAGAAATGTAATAATGTTTTTAGAGTATAATAAACTTATTAAAATTGTACGAAATTAACAAGACCCTATGTAAATTGTATGAAATTTAAAATACTATTTGACAACATTCGAAATGCGCTAAGGTCGGAGGCATAAAATACCCGAAAGGCTCGTCTTGGACCCAGTGGGGTATAAGAAAGAGTGTTTTGTTCGATTAAGATGTAATTGTGATTTAAAGTTAACTAAAAACTCTCCCCACGATCAAAACTTTAAATTATAAATCCGCGCTCGCTTTCCCCTCATGTTCATTGTTTCGATTAAAATAAAAATCAGAACATAGTGATAATTGCTGTAACTCCCCTCCTGCTTCGCTTTCTTTGTTCTGTTTCAATGGCGGCCACGCTACCGGCTACGCGTTTATAAAATACAAATAAATCAGTGTAAATAAATAGAAAGAGTGATAATAATGCAAGAGAAAAGGAAAGTAAATAAAAAGTTGAAGTAAATTTTCACGGATCTTTTCGGTTTAGCAGACTGCTATTTTCCCACCAAATTTGCTACAGCGCATATAACAGGATATAATTATTAGGTAAAAGTTGCTTAAAATAAATCGAAACCTACGGGAAAATTATTGAATGCCCGGTCAGGTCAACTGTACGCCATTGACGATCGATGAGGTTAAGTTCTGATATTTTTGTTAGTTTTAACGAAAAATATCACGACTTAACCTACCAGTTTTCAAGGGCGTACAGTTGACCTAACCGGGCATTCAATAATTTTTCCGTAGGTTTCTATTAATTCTAAGCAACTTTTACCTAATAATTATATCCTGTTATATGCGCTATAGCTATAGACAGATGAAAAAACTGAATTTTTGAGGCATTGACAGCCACAAGGTTTTCTCTGGAGTGATTGTTGAGAGGGACGCTTTGTGAAGTGGGTAGAGAAGTGAAGGATAGAATCATCCGCATAGGAGTGGATAGGACAGGAAAAGAGACTTAATAGATCATTGATAACTAAAAGGAAAAGAGTGGGTGTCAGGCCAGAGCCCTGGGGAACACCACTGTTAATGGCTTTAGGAGAAGAACAATGACCATCTACAACCGCAGCTATAGATCGGCCAGAAAGAAAATTAGGGATGAAGGCACAGATAGAAGGCTAAAAACCGAAGGAGAGCAGTTTGGAAATTAATGATTTTCCAGACTTTGTCAAAAGCTTTTGATATGTCTAGTGCAATAGGAAAAGTTTCACCGAAATCCCGAAAGGAGGATGACCAACAGTCAGAGATATGCAAGAAGCTCGCCAGTAGAGCGTCCCTTGCGAACCCATACTGACGATCTGAAAGAAGATTGTGAGAAGAGATGTGTTTAAGAACCTTCCTATTAATTAAGGATAAATTTAAAAACTTTAGAGAGGCAAGAAATCGAAGCAATTGGACGATAGTTGGAGGGTTGAGAGCGGTCGCCCTTCATTGGGACAGGATGAATGAAAGTAAACTTCCAGTAGGAAGGAAAAGTACCAGATGAAAGACAAGGACGAAAGAGGTTGCCTAAGCAGGTGTCAACACAGAAGCACAGTTCTTAAGAGCCGAGATAAAGCAGAAAAAATATATTTGGAAGAGATTCTAATTTCCGACAAAATTAAGTCGGAGAAAGAAGATGAAGGAACAGCAATGGAATTGTCCAGGGTTAAGTTGGAAGTGAAAGTTTGAGCGAAAGTTTGCTTTATCAGGAGAAGAGGCGGCAGCTGAACCGTCGCGTCAGAGTGGAAAAAGAGGAGGGAAAGAAGAAATAAAGTTGTTGAAGTTCTTGGGTGGGTGTCAGAAAGAGCGAGAAGAATTAGAATTATATGGTTTTCACAGTTTTGCCTGATGAAAGTTTTGCGAGTCGAGGAACAGTTTATTTATTGATAAACTTGTAACAAGATCAGAGAGCAGTAGCCCGCATTCATTCGTTTAATAAACTACTGTATTGCCAAGTTGCCAACTTGCTATTTCCAACATGAGATATGTCTTTCTTTGCAACGATCAGAAATAATCATGTTCTAGAATGTATCCAGTTTACTGGGAGCTAAACTTTTCAAAATTGTCAGAATTCTTGAAGAGCAGCCAAATAGAAGTTGTAAATTAAGAATAAGCGATGATGTTTTTTGTAACCAAGAAAAACATGAATAAACAGATTTTTATTATCTATTTTATTAGAAAGTAAAATAGTTAAATGCGTATTTGCTTCTGTTGGAGAAATTCAAAATAATTGCTTCAAAAACAAACTTTCACGCATCATTTAATTAAAAAAATTTCATTCATTACGAGTCCTACAAGTACTTTATAAATATAAAGTTTAAGAGAATAGAAAATAAATCACCTTCAGAAATAGTGTAATCGTAAACAAGGCAAGAGCCACTAAAGCAGAAAACGCGCACCAAATTGAAAACGAAAGGACAATTCAGACATTAATTTCATCGTACAGAGAGCAGCCTAAGTGTCTTTGAAATAACTTGAAGATGTTCATCTCGTGTCACACTGCTCCTTTAAGAATGAAAATATCGAGTAATTTGATTACACCCAACTTTCACTATCTTTTGTTATTTATTAATTTCACACGAGCGAAAGGAAGCCATCACGGCGACTACACTGGAAATAAAACAGTTCGTGCTTCCCTAACTGCTTTTCAAGTACCTTGTAACTTGGTCATAGCTCTTCTGGTGTGTGTGTGTTATATATATATATATATATATATATATATATGATGCAAACCGACAAGGAAAAAGAAAAATGATTCCAAGGCAAATATCGCCTACAGTCACTTGTAGATTCGCAGCAGTCATTCTTTCAATCCGTCTAGCTGTACGTTCTGAAATCTTGCAAGGTTGTTCATACCTTGGTAGAGTTTTGATTGTTGCAAAGCCTTTCCATTTCCCTGACGAGGTGTACTTCTGAATACACGAAAGGCCTTGGAATCATTTTTCTTTTTCCTTGTGGATTTGCATCATTCATTCATTTCACGTGTTTAATTGTGAAATTTATCCCATATATACTGTGTGTATATATATATATATATATATATTATATATATATATATATATATATATATATAGTGGCTCTCATAAATATTCGTAGAGAGAAATATTTCAGATATATTCGTCCTTAACTTCTGTACCATGGGGAAAATAGTTATGAAAAGTTCTGTTCGCTTGGAAAAATTAACAAATACAAAAAATTAGTTTAACTCCAACACATAATGTAAAACATCAAAGAATTTGTGGAAAATAAAAAACGCTAAAATGCAAACGTTTTCGTACATTTTTTATAAAATTATTTAACGTTTTGTGTCCCCTTTTTTGTTTGAATCACTTTAATGACTCGTCTTGGGTATTTTTGTACAAGGTTTCGACATCTCAGTAGAAATTTTAGTCCATTCTCCTAAAGAAAATTGTTGCAGTTCATTCAGATTCGACGGGTTTCTCTTGCAGATAGCTTTTTTCAAATCAAACCATAAATTCTCGATTAAATTGACATCTGGGTTTTGACTGAGCCACTCGAGAAGCTTGAAATTCTTTTGTTGAAGCCATTTCATGATGCTCTTACTTTTATGTTTTAGATCACTATCTTGTTGCAGTACCCAGTTGCATTCGTTCGTAACTTCCAAACTGAAGGCAATACGTTTTCTTCTAAAATTTCCTGATATTTCTTCAAATTCAAGATTCAACTGATGACAACAAGCTTTCTTCGACTAAAAGTACTGAAGCATCTCCAAAGAAGCAAACTACCACCACCACGTTTAACTGACGGAGGGGTGTTTATTTCTCGAACGCAGTATTTGATTTTCGTCATATTCGTTGTTCCAGAATAATTCAGTTTTGGTATCGTCTGTCCACAGAATTTTCCTCCAGAATGTAAATCCATCATTTTGATCGTTGGCGTAGTTTAATTAAACGAGCTTCTTTGTGCACTTTTCATAGCAGAAGTTTTCTTCGTGCAACTCTTCCATACAGACCATTTTTTTCTCAATGTTCGACGTGCAGTAGAGGGATAGACATCGACCTTAGAAAGTTTTAATGTTTGGCAAATATTACCTACAGTCACTTGTGGATTCGCAGCAGGCATTCTTTCAATCCGTTTAGCTGTACCTTTTGAAATCTTGCAAGGTCGTCCATACCTTGGTAGAGTTTTGATTGCTGTAAAGCTTTTCCACTTTATAACTGCAGCAACCGTCGTAAATGGAATTCGAAGTTCTCCTGTCTTCCTATAACTCTTTCCAGACTCATATGCGGCAATAACAAATCTCTTAAGATCTGTAGACAGCTCTTTACCACGACGACCCATTGCTTACTAATGGCTTATACAGTCATCCGTCTTCCATGAAGGTTCACAGAGAAAATTCTAGAATTCAGAATTGCCAATAGTCTATAATCAATAAACGGCTCAACTATTGATAAAAATTTTAAATTCTTCAAGCCAAAGGTAGACACAAAGTATTAAATAATTTTGTAAAAATTGTACGAAAACTTTTGAATTTTAACTTCTTTATTTTCCTCAAATTCCTTAATTATAAATTATGTTTACATTGTATGTTTTACATTACATTGTGTTTTACATTACATTGTATGTTGGAGCTAAACTAATTATTTTATTTGTTAAATTTTCTCGAACGAATGGTAAACTTTACATAACTATCCCATCCAGTGGCGTACGAAGGGGGTGCGAGGGGGCGGTCCGCCCCGGGTGACAGCCAAGAGGGGGGTGCCATCGGAAGAGTTGAAATACCAGTACAAGTTTTCGAACCAAATGAAAAATTCGCCAAAATAAGAAAAAAAAAATTTAAATGTTCAAATTATTACAACAGCTTAATGTTAATTTCCACTATAAAATAAATTTTTATTTTTATTGGCAATACAAAATTTACAAACGAAAAATTAAATATTTTATAAAAATCACATCGAAAGGCGAACGTTTGTTGACGTTTTAGTCATCAGTTTGTTGAGCATAGCCAGCTGGCTGCAACTGACATTCCAAGTCTTGTTCACTTGACACTGTGACTCCACATACATGAGGTATGTTTCATTAAATAATTATGATAAAGCATAAAGTGCTGGTGTTTATAACAATATCATGGTACTTATACCAGTGTCCAGTAATTTTTGACAATGTGGTATCATAGTGATGTTTAAGTGTTTATAAATGCATCGTCGTGATGTTATAATACCCGGTAAGTGCATCGTCGTGATGTTATAATACCCGGTAAGTGCATCGTCGTGATGTTATAGAAACTCATGTTTATGAATGGTGGTCCCTGTGACTACTGGTTATCAGTAAAAAGACAACAACCTACAGCCATGACTACTGAAGTAACGATGATGTGTATGACTGAGTGAGTTTTTTATGATGACTATGTGGTGATCTTACGATGGTGGTGGTGATATGACTGCACGATTTCTTTTAATGCAACTACATGGTGATGTTAAGACAGAGAGGGTGATACTGTGACTGCATGGAGATGTGTTAATGCTTACATGCTTAATATAGTAAACACCGTTTCAGATTTACATCAACAACTACAGTACTATTCTATATTGAATTAGTACTAATGCTTATTGGCTTAGTCAAGTTCAACAATTTTACAATGTTCAGTGTAGTATCATTGTATATTTAATATGTTGTTAATGCTTACTGCTTATTAAATAATGATATCAATTATAATAGCTAGCATTATACCATACTATATTGAATTAGTGTTAATGCATTGGCATTGATAATTAATTGTCTCTGCTGTCTGGGTTGATAATCTGATAACTCAATGGGTATCTGGTTGGAAAAAGTTTGAGAACCACTTGTTTGAAGCTTTTCTATTGTAATAATTTTTTTTTACTTTATTTACTGGATATACTGTTAATTTTAATTTTGTCAGTGGTCTAGTTATTTGTGAGTAATGCTCATAGTTTTCTGCATTTTTAGGAGTCGTGTTTGCACCCCCCCCCCCCCAAAATAATAATAATAATGGGGGGTGCCAAAGGAAGGATCCGCCCCGGGTGCCAAATACTTTAGGCACGCCCCTGATCCCATCCATGCCACAAAGGAAAAGAACGAATCTAACTGAAATATTTGTCTGTACGAATACTTATGAGAGCCACTGCATATATACGTATAAAATGTAACGGATGACCAACATTACGAAGATTTAATATCAAACGTTTCTGAAAACAAACTTCCATTATCAATGGTTAAACGAGAATAAAAACAAAAACTGGTAAAAGACTGGGCAGAGAGATACATAATGAAATTAATTATAAAAAGCTTTACAACAGTCACCACCCCAATGTTGATCTTTTCAGCTATATCCCCGCCAAAGTTTAAACTCTGCAAATTAACCAAAATAAGATAAAACAACAACAACAACAACAAATTTATTAGTTATTGCAAACATATAATAAATAGAGAACCATTATTTACATATGATAAAATTTGAATGACCGGTTAGGTCAACTGTACGCCCTTGACGATTGGTTAGGTTTAGTCGTGATATTTGCGTTAGTTTTAACGAAAATATCACGACTAAACCTAACCAATCGTCAAGGGCGTACAGGTAGGGCGGGTCGTACTCAGGTGACAACATGAATCTGAAGGAAATCCTACCATCAGGGGTGTCTAAATTATGTTTTTACATGGGGAATTCAAATATGAGCTTCTTTTTTGGATAGGATAACTCTAACCTACATCATTTTGTATTTCTAAATTGCCAATTTTACCCTTTTGAACCCCTTTATAATATATTAAAAGATATAAGGTAAATCATTTATATTGACAAGGCCAAGTCAACTTTACATATATTTATTAATAGGTGAACTGCATGTATATCATATCACTGGATATAATTACAAAGATCATTCTCCTGACATCTTGAACTTTGCCAGGTTGCACAAATCCTGCTTTGACTCAGACTTGGACATCAGCTTCCTGCTGGTCTCCTGAGCCCTGATCCCTCCATCCCTCTTTTCCTGTGAGAAGTACTTAGCAGAAGCCTCAGTCACCATTTTAACAACCCTCTCAATGCTTTGTGTGTGGCAAGGCCAGTTGCGCACCTCCATGGGGGTGTTGATGAAGTTTTTCACCTCTGAGGTGCTTAGAGAGCAGGTGAGAGGTGGCTCTGACACACCTTCTGACCAGCTGATCAAGTCACCGATGCTGGAAGCATCACAATTGATGTCAGGTGTCCTTCTGCTCCTAACAGAGGAGTCCCCCAGCTGAGTGTCCGGGTCCCCCTCTCCCTGATGGCCAGGATTCTCTCCACCCCTTCAATCCTCTCCTTCTGATCCTCAGAGCAGAGTAGTGTTTGGAGGATGACTTCACTGTGGGCATACCAAGCAGATCTTCTCACAGTTGGCATCACAATATCCAGCACCTCCTTTCTCTGGGACTTGAGGCAGTCCAGCTGAAAGAGGATGTGCCTAGGCCCTTCGATCCAGGAGTGCTTGGCCTTCACGTTGAACCAACATGGGTAATACACTCCAATGATGAATTCCACAATGAATTGCAGAATCTTCAGGTTCTTTCCTTTAAGTCCGTGCTTTGACACCCAGAGCCTGAGAAGTCTGTTCGCTGTGGTGAGCCAGCGGCTGTGGTTTACTGGTCCTATCTCTAACAGAGCCAGCCCTGCAGGAAGTACTCCATCCCTGACTGCACAGACAATTTTATAGCCATAGTATTGATCAGTTGAGAGATCTTGAATGACCTTGTCAGGAAGCTTGATCAGTGGAGGGCCAACAGAGATTCGGGTGAAGTTTGGATTGATATCAAAGTCTGTAGCAGAATAAAGGAGCTTTCCTATTGGCCCGGATAATTTTTTGTCTGACAGAGTAGGGCCATCAAGGTCAACAATGAGATGGCGCAGGGGAAGTTCAACAGTGTGCAGGTTGCACACCAACCAGACCAGCTTTCTCCCCAGGTGCAGCTCCAGCTTCCGCATTACTCCAGCTTTCACACCAGTGTTGACATTTGTTGAGTCTCCTCCAATGGCCAACAAGGTCTTATCATAACCACTCTCTTTCAGCCAGGCAAACAGGACCTTAGCAATCTTCTCCGCATGTGACTCCTCTTTAGTTGCTTTCTCTGGGGTAAAGTGGAACAGATAGTAGCTGCCAGGCTCACTAACAACACTATAGTGTTCTTCCTTGATCTTTGCTAATTTATCTGTTGTCTGTAATGCAAATAATTTGTTCATATACTCTAAAAAAACTAAAGAAACACATCTTAAAAATATTCTTTAGAACATTGAAATAGGCCTCATACTGCTCAGTTGTACTAAAAATGAACCACCTAATTTTAGCTCAAATCAAAGTTGTTAATTAAATTTTGCTCAATGTATCACTATAATATGCGTAGAAATAGCTTTTTCTAAAATATAACTGAATAATACTCACATGTGAACAGTAACAAAAAAAATATCAGTAGATAATCACTAAATCTATCCCCTCACTGCAAGCCGAGGTGGTAAAATAGCTTCATAAATCATGAGTCACTTCAAATATTTCACAAAACGTCTTAGAATGTTCTGAAACGTTACATTCTAGCCTCTGAGAAAGGTGGCTCAGAAAATGGCCTTATGCGCGCCAGAAAACCGTCAAAATATTTCATATACCAAACTGTATGATAATTACAATTAAGTGGAATGGCACACCTTTTTATTTGAGTATTTAAATATTATTATTATTAATGAATTACATTATATGTGTGTATATGAATTAGTTAGAACAATGCTCATGAGAGATAACGTGAGCAGCCATGATAGAAAACGTGAGAAGACATATTCTGGGGTAACTACAATAGTAAAATAATCAACAATTTAATAATAATCAACTGCAAAATGATGTAGGTTAGGGTTATCAGAATTAAATATTTTCTTCAGAATTGTGTTCTATACACCAAAATATGTCATTTGAACACCCCTCTCCATTGATTTAAAAAAAATGCATAGTATGACCCGCCCTATTAGGTTAGGGTAATGTTAGGTTAGGTTATGATTGGTTAGGGTAATATTAGGTTAGGTTATGATTGGTTAGGGTAATGTTAGGTTAGGTTATAAAGGTTAAAATAGGTTAGGAAATATGAGACGTCGCCTTCCGAAGGCGTCTTATCGCCACCGAGGAAGTTCAGAGAAAACGCGACGTGAAAATAATAAAAATATATGATGATATTTGTCGGATTTTTTTCCCCATAAGAAACTGAAGATATTATAGTTCCTTAACGGTCTTAAGCAATATACTACAGCATTCAGGACACTTTTCAATACATTTTTCGGCCATAAAAGAAAAATGCGTTGTCGTGGCGATAAGACGCCTCCGGAAGGCGACGCCTCAATTTTATTATCCCTTCCCATTTGGCGGACGAAAACATGGTGTCCAAAATCAAGACACTCTTTTGTCAAATATGGTTTTTCACTTTCCGTCATTTTCATTTGAGAACTAAAAATGGCAATGGGAATGGCATAAAATGGGAAGTAATCGCCAATATATGTGGCGTTGCAGCTACTACAATTAAGTGCGAACTATGTTGGAGACGAGAGCATAGGGTAACCTTTCCTTTAATTTTAAAAAAGAAGCTAATGCTAAAATTAATGGTAAATACAGGGGATTGTAGATATCAATCGACCAGGGAAGTACTCCCATGGCGGGGGATGTTAGGCAGGAGACAGGGACTGCTAGAACTCCCGTTTCTCTTGCCATTGTCCTCCTTAGCTGATCTTTTTCCGTGTCTCATCTACCCTGTGATCAATCCAACATGCTATCAAACACAAACGTCTCCCTCTGTTCCTCACTACACATACATACATCTTACACACTATACAATCTTTTCAAAATTTAGGTTAAAAAAAAGAAGAATGGCATCATTGAGCCTTCGAGACCATTTTTTTTACTTTCTCCTTCTTCTGCGGAGGGGTCACTTTTGCGGGCGCTCGCCCTTTGCCCCTTCCTGCATAAAAAAAATATATAAATTAAAATCAATTTATGGAAAAACTCAAGAGTAACCATTTCAGCTCTTTTTCGATCCTTTGGCTGATGTAGCCATAAAAGGGCATCGATATACTTATATATTTTTTGTCTCTTTGAATGGTGGGAACGAGGAGCTGGGTTTTAAAACAATAATCAGATAGTTTCGAATATGTTTCATAATCAGGTCCTTTGGGTAAGAATTAGAGTTAAAAAAATCAATTAAAAATTTTATCTCGGAATGAAAAGAAAAACAACAGTGGACAACAAATTCGAACTTTTTTCCTGTTCCTCAAGTAAAATAGGATGATTCTGGTAAATTTTTACACGCAGAATACGAATATGGATAAGAAATGTTTCCATCACCCACAGATTTTGAAAAAATTGAATCTCTCCGGAGGCGGGGAAAGCAGCGTTTGATGTGGAGGGAGAAGGCATACCTCTCTCTTGTTCCCTCATGAAGACTCCTGGGAATGGGGTATGCCTGTTTTTGTTGTCGAGTTTTGTTTCCTCTTTTTACCATTTTTGTAAAGTTTATTCACTTGAAATTTCTTTCGTATGTTCGTTCGTATGTTTGTTATTTCACGGTCACGGGGTACAGCTTGTGGCTCTGCAAGACTCGAAAGGTAGTGCCGGATGTCGCTAGAAAATTTGAGATTTTTTCTGTAATATTATAAGTTAAGTAATGTAGATTATCTGATGAGATTGTAACTGTGTAATCTTGCCACGTTTAAAATTTTGTTGAAGTAGTAACACAAGAATTTAAACGCCATTAATTTTAATAAGAACGAGCACGAAACTGACAAGCGTCACCAGCACAAAACAGACATAGAACAGATATACATACACAGAAAAGGATTCCATAATTTATATATATATATATATATATATACATATTGGTGAAGGCCGCTTCTGGCAAGCTTCAATTTCAATTTAAGCAGAAAGCAACAGACAAGGAAAGAAACATCCATCAAGTTGGAAAGGGACTATATTTTGTATATTGCAACGTTTCAAGCACAAACTATGCTCATCCTCAGGCAAAAATTCTAAAAAGTTAAAAACATAATATTAAAAACCATAATGACATTAACAAATTAAAATAGGGAAAAAATCCACAAGCATTAAAAACAAAGTCACACTAAAAAAATTCTAAAAAGTTACAATTAAAAACCATAATGACTATTATGAAACAAAAGCGAACAATTAACAAGCTTTAAAACAATAAAAGTGACACTAAAAACGAACAATGAATAACAGCTATAAAATACAAAATGTAAAACAAAAAACTAAAAAATTCACAGGCTATCTTTTAAAACACTAAAAAATTAAAAACCCACACTAAAAGGAACACACCTTAAGTCTAAGCAGCACAGATTCCGAGGCAAAACTAAAAAAACAAACATCTAAAACCAAGTAAAGGTTGGTTGTTCAAGATGTTCAGTTTAGACGGAGGGGAACGGATGAAATATCAGAGTTAAGCGAAGGGGAGTTTTTTTTAATATACAGGGATTCTAGAAGTCTTAACGTTTGCTCACACGGAGCGGAATCTAAAATGTTAAAATTAGCTAAAGTTATATCGACTTTGCATAGAACAACATGGCTGCGTATAGCCAATAGATTTCTAGCTAACATTTACAAACCTAAAAAGTATAATTTTAACGTTCCTAAAAATGTATATTATCTTGTGCTCCCAGAAATGGGATATCTGAATTCCTATTGCCGTAATAACCTTCTGCCACTTCTTAGTAAATTTTATTGTCAAATAGATTTTAAACTAGTATTTGTCAACCGTCGTTCTATTGGCTCATATTTTAATGTTAAAGACCGTGTATCGGATGCTCTGCGCAGTGCTGTCGTTTATGAATTCAAGTGTCCCCGATGTGATCGGAGCTATATTGGTAGCACTGTGCGGAGCCTCGAGTCGCGTTTCTGTGCCCATATGGGCATAAGCCATAGAACTGACAAACCTTTGAAAACTAAAGAAGCTTCAGCTATACGCAGCCATGTTGTTCTATGCAAAGTCGATATAACTTTAGCTAATTTTAACATTTTAGATTCCGCTCCGTGTGAGCAAACGTTAAGACTTCTAGAATCCCTGTATATTAAAAAAACTCCCCTTCGCTTAACTCTGATATTTCATCCGTTCCCCTCCGTCTAAACTGAACATCTTGAACAACCAACCTTTACTTGGTTTTAGATGTTTGTTTTTTTAGTTTTGCCTCGGAATCTGTGCTGCTTAGACTTAAGGTGTGTTCCTTTTAGTGTGGGTTTTTAATTTTTTAGTGTTTTAAAAGATAGCCTGTGAATTTTTTAGTTTTTTGTTTTACATTTTGTATTTTATAGCTGTTATTCATTGTTCGTTTTTAGTGTCACTTTTATTGTTTTAAAGCTTGTTAATTGTTCGCTTTTGTTTCATAATAGTCATTATGGTTTTTAATTGTAACTTTTTAGAATTTTTTTAGTGTGACTTTGTTTTTAATGCTTGTGGATTTTTTCCCTATTTTAATTTGTTAATGTCATTATGGTTTTTAATATTATGTTTTTAACTTTTTAGAATTTTTGCCTGAGGATGAGCATAGTTTGTGCTTGAAACGTTGCAATATACAAAATATAGTCCCTTTCCAACTTGATGGATGTTTCTTTCCTTGTCTGTTGCTTTCTATATATATATATATATATATATATATATATATATATATATATACACCTTTCCTATCAACCTTTCAAATGTTCCGTGCGATGATTCCTCATTTCACGAAGGTCAAGCTTGTCGCCCCTCTTCTATACAGATAAGAGCCTAAGTTAAATGACTATAACTGCGCACAAATTAAATATAGGAAGTTAGTGTACGTGTGTATATATATATATATATATATATATATATATATATATATATATATATGGGGGTAAATTTCACAATTAAACACGTGAAATGAATGAATGATGCAAACCTACAAGGAAAGAAAAATGATTCCATGGCCTTAGGAAGGCCAAGAAAAGGTATGATTTCAAGGCCTTAGCCTACCTTACCATGTAAATTTTCAATATCTTCCGACTTTACTTTAAGCAATTGGTATCAATGTAGTCTTTAAGTATAATAATACTGTTAAATCACGCCTAATAAAGAATATCCCGGATAATGTGGTTGGTTGTGTGTATTCGATCGGATGTACACAATGTATCTCGGTACATATAGTCCAAACGGAAAAAACGTTAGATATTAGGGTAAAACAGCATAAATACGCGTGTAGAACAGCAAATAATTATAATGCATTGTTTAACCATATGTCTACAGTAGATGTAATCATAGCATCAAGTGGGATAGTTATAAAGAGCTCGTTAAAAACAGATATAATTGAAAGGAATATTCTAGAATGTGCATTTATCCCTTCTAAAAATAATTTCAATAACAGTGCGGGAATGTATAAAATTGACAATATCCTGCTAAAATACCTTTTGCCTCTAATCAACTCTTGTTATTCATGTGCTAATTTTTTCGTCTTTCTGTCCGGTTGTATATGTTACGGGTTTTTTGCGAAATCGGTCATTTTGCAAATTCTCCGGTCAGTTTGCAAAGAAACCAAAATAATAGTAATTTTACAAAATGACCTTAAATGTTTGATAATTTTGTAAAAACACACAAAACTCGGTCAATTTGCAAAATCACTAATAATATTGTCGGTGTATTTGCAAAATCTCTTGTTCTAATACTGTAGAACCTTCTAGCTCCTAACCTAACCAAACCTAACCAAACAGTGTCATTGTGGTTAGGTTAGGTTAGGAGCTAGAAGGTTCTACAGTATTAAAACAAGAGATTTTGCAAATACACCGACAAGATTATTGGTGATTTTGCAAAGTGGCCGATTTTTGTGTTCTTTGAAAATTGACCGATTTTTGTGTTTTTGCAAAATGATCAAACACTTAAGGTCATTTTGTAAAGTTACTATTGTTTTGGTTTCTTTGCAAACTGACCGGAGAATTTGCAGAAAGACCGATATCGCAAAAAAACCGTAACATATATATTTTTGTCATCTCGCCTTCTCCCTTCATTCCCTGACGAGGTGTACTTCTGAATAAACGAAAGGACTTGGAATCATTTTTCTCTCTCCTTGTGAGTTTGCATCATATATATACAGGGTGTCCCACAAGTCCGGCATCATAGGAGAAATTCATATTTTTCTATTTCTACAAACCATAATTCATATTTTTCTCTTTCTACCGGCCATAATATCTGCGAGCAAGGAAGAACGAATCCAGATAAGTCTACTCATAGGAAATGAGAGTCAAAGAGAGGCCGCTGCTGAATATAACAGACTGCATCCAGACCGCGAGCCAATAACACAGAGTTGTGTTAGAAGACTTGTTGCAAAGTTTAAGGAAACAGGATTCATAGAAGATAAACCACGCAGTGGACCTTCTAGGAGGTCCACTGACGATGATACAGCGACTGCTATCCTGGCTCATTTTAACAGAAGTCCCAATAAGTCTCTTCGGCGATTGTCCGCCGAGACAGGAGTGTCGAAAAGTAGCATCCATCGCATTCTTCAGGCTCACAAATGGCATCCATATAAACTTCAGATCCTACAGAAATTAAGCGAAGATGATCCCGACCGGCGGATGGAATTTTGTGAATGGGCTACAGAACAATATGCTCGGGATGCCAATTTCCCGTCCACCATTCTGTTCAGTGACGAGGCTGTTTTTTATGGAAATGGTGAGGTAAATCGACAGAACACCCGCTACTGGTCTCAAAACAACCCTCACTGGTATACCTCTTCAAAGGAACAAGGTGCATCTCGGGTGATGGTATGGTGTGGCATTTGGAAGGATCGCATCATAGGCCCCCCTCTTTTTCGATGAACATGTCACTGGAGGCACCTACCTACGTATGCTCAAGGAAGCAGCATTTCCCAGAGTCTTGAACGAAGAAGGAAATTTCCCAACATGGTTCCAGCAAGACGGCGCTCCTGCACATTACAGCACCCAAGTAAGGGAATACCCGTACCAACAATTCCCTGGTCATTGGATAGGACGTCGAGGGCCTGTGGAATGGCCAGCTAGAAACCCGGATCTCACGCCACTAAATTTTTATCTCTGGGGCCACTTGAAAGCGCTGGTATACGCAGAGAAAATTAGGTGTTGAACATTTGCGGCAGCGCATTATTGGGGCATGTAACACCATTACTCCTGACATCATTCACCGTGTGCTTGCTGACTGGGTATCACGTCTGAATTTGTGTATTGAAAACAATGGTGGACATATTGAGCACGTTCTGTAAATAAAAGCTTTTGTTTTGCCTTTTTTTTACTGTTTTTCCTATGATACCGGACTTATATATATATATATATATATATATATATATATATATATATACAGGTGTCCCATATGTTGTAATGTCTCAGACCAACAAAGACCCCACGATCCACTCATGGCCGGTCTACCTAAGTGCGTTCGCAATTGTGTACTGCGCATGTCCTCCTTGGTGGTGGAGGGGACCTACAATTTTACGTGGGTTCCGAACCACAAGGCCTTCATTTTTCTACCTTAAACTATACCCAATCTATCAACATATGCGTCTAATCGATTTTTAAACATGTTTATAGACTTGCTACTAATTACTTCTACCGGCAAACTACTCCAGCTATTTACTATTCTATGCGTAAAAAAGTTTTTGGCAACTGCTGTCACGAACCTTCTACTTGTGAACTTACACCCGTTATTTCTAGTCCTATTATATTAAGATATTTCGAAAAAGCTATCTCTATCTACGTTATCGAACCCATTCATAATTTTGAAAACCTGGATTAGATCAACCCTTAGCCTTCTAGTCTCGAGTGTAGTCAATTTTAACTCTTTAAGCCTATCCTTGTACGACTTTGACCTAAGCGACAGAATCACCTCAGTTGCTCGTCTTTGAACTCTTTCGAGTTTGTCTATATCTTTTCGCATATGCGGATTCCAAAATTGGATCGCGTACTCCAAACGGGGTCTAACTAATGACTTATAAAGAGGAACTATAATATCGCGCGATTTGTACTAAAAATTCCGAGCAATAAAACCTAACACTTTGTTCGCTTTATTGACCGCTGCTGTACTTTGTTTCGCTACTTTTAAATCACCAGTGACTATAACTCCTAAATCTTTTTCCTGCTCTACGCTTGTTAACTCCTTCCCTGACATGCTATACGCAAAATTACCGTTACGCGAACCTATATGTAAAATTTTGCACTTATCGACGTTAAATTTCATTTGCCATGTGACTGACCAATCAACGATTTTATTCAGATCTTCCTGGATTTTACCTCTATCTTCGTCATTAATCGCCCTACCACCTAACTTCGTGTCATCCGCACACTTTGAAACTGTACTGACTAGGTCGACATCTAAATCGTTAAATATATATAAGAAAAAGGAAGGGTCCCAATACAGAACCCTGAGGAACGCCACTCGCTACATTAGCCCAACGCGACTCCGCTCCATCAACGACCACCCTCTGTTTCCTACCTCGCAACCACTCTTCTATCCAATTTATTACTACACCCCTGATTCCATGAGTCTTAGTTTTTTTCAATGAGTCTTTTGTGCGGAACGGTGTCAAACGCTTTCTGAAAATCTAAATACACTACATCAACCGCCCGAGGACTTAAACTGATTGGCCTATAATTTCCCGCCGCCTTTATCGCCTTTCTTAAAGATAGGTGTTACGTTTGCTAACTTGAAATTATCTGGTACGCACGCCTCAGAAATAGACGCATTAAAAATCTTTGTAAGCGGCACAACAATGCTTTCTTTTAATTCTTTTAGTTGTATGGGATATATGGAATCCGGTCCCGGTGATTTACGCGTTTTCATTTTATCAATATAGCGCATTACCTCCCCTTCACTAACCACAATATTATCCAAAATATTATCATCAAAAGGTATTATGACTATGACCGTAGGGATATTCGTTACATCTTCTATAGTAAAAACTGACGTAAAAAATTCGTTTAGCAAGGTAGCCATTTCCTTGTTTTCAGAAACTACATCTCCGTTAAAATTTTTCAACGGCCGCAAGACACTTTTTACTGGATTTCTATTGTTGACGTATTAAAAGAATCGCTTGGGGTTTTCTTTACCGTCACGAACTATGGAGATTTCAAATTCGCGCTTGGACTTTATTACACTTTTCGCTTCACGCCTTAGAGATATGTAGTTGTTTTGTAACCACAAATTGTCTTTATCGCACTTATGTAGTATATAAGCCCTATCTCTGCCCTTTATAATGTCTCTTACTCTAGAAGTAAACCACAAGGGCTTGTTGTTTACTTTCGCACGCTTAATTTTGTACGGTACACATTCCTCATTGATAGTCCTAAATATTGTTTCAAACGATTCCCACATTAATTTTGCGTTGGAGTTCCCCATTACGTTTTCCCAATTGACGTGTGACAATTTACTTCGAAATTTACAAAAGTCTGCGTGCTGGAAGTTAGGAATTTTAGTCGAGTTAGTTGGTTTCGAGTGACTTACTGAGAGGACAAACTCCTACCATATTGTGATCGCTATTGCTTAACGGTTCAATTACTTGAAGATCCGTGATTAGCCTATCATCCGTAGTTATTACTAAATCTAAAATACTGTCCAACCTCGTAGGTTCCCCAACCTTTTGAATAAGAAAGCTATCCTCCAGAAAATTAACTAAACGATTACCTTCCGCGTCTCCCTGCATTGTATCGTAATTCACGTTGGCGCAATTAAAGTCACCCATAACTAAAGCCTGCTCACTACCTATTATTCTCTTTAGTTCACGATATAACGCTTCGTCCGTATCAGCTGTTTGATTAGGGGGCCTATATATAACCGCAACAAGAAGTTTGAAATCGTTCAATTTAAGTTCTGCTATAGTCGAATCTCTCGGTTCTGGAATTGTGTGCTTTACTTCTCTTACGTTCGCAGTATTATCTTTGATATACAACATAACACCGCCTCCTCGCCTACCTAATCTGTTTTTAACAAAAAGTCTAACCTCTAATTTGATACTCCCCTACAAAGTCACGTGTTTCAGTGCTAAGCCACGATTCATTTATCGCAATTAAATCATAGTCTTTACAAGCAGTTAAAGAAAAAAAAATCGTTTATTTTATTTCGTAAGCTACGAGCATTTAAGGATAGAACCTTCAAATTGTTTAATTGCGACACCTTCGCGAGCGTAGGGGAAATTTGTGGAAATTACGCTGGGACCGTTCGAGTCACGGAAGCCTGAAAAGAAGAGACAGTATTATGAAATAGTCTTCCTAAGCGCGCAGCTCCAACGTCATTAAGATGAAGTTCATCTCCGAGGAACAAGTCCCTCCTGCAGTAGAAACTGTTCCAAAAATTCGCAAAATGCACTCCTTCCTGTTGGCAAAGAGATTTTAGGTTATTGTTGGTATAGGTCGCCTTGCTGTAGAAATCGCTACGTTGGATAATTCGAGGAAGTATACCTGTTAAAACAATCTTATTAGTTTTTCCATTAGTAGCTCTAGTAAGTCCTTGTACCTAGCCAGCAGTTCTTCCGATCTAGAATTTAAAACGTTATTAGTACCGACATGAATAACATACGTTGTGTCCTCGGCGGTACCGTCTGTAAAATGATGAACACTTAGTTATATCCTCCACCCTTAAACCAGGGTAGCAGTAATGGCGCCTGCGACGAGGGTTTCTCCCACAGAATTCCTCGAGCTGCCCTAGAACAATGGAATCGCCAACGAGTCGTATTTCCGGTTCATCAGCATCTTCGAAACCTAAAACAGAAAACTTATTGTTTGTTATTACTGGTAGACAAGTCTTAGGTTTCCTCAATGGGGCTCCATTACGCATCGAACGAAGGGTTGGGAACTAGGGAAAGAGATAGGGCTATTAGTACTATTTATATTATTAGAAACTGAGGCAGGAGGGGTCGTAACTGGAGTCTCAAGGGATTCTAATTTTGCCGTAAGGAGCATCATGCTTTCTTCAAGCCTCACTCTGGGCTCTCTCTCACGTTCTAACTCGTTCCTCAGGACTTCCATGCTTGAGCACCACCTACAAACTGTTCAATATTATTAGCCATTGTAAACGCGTAAGCGGCAAATTTCCCCTCACAGCGACTGCAAGTACTTGACGGGGGTGCCATGCTCTTAATTAGTTAAAAAACAAAAAAAAAAAAAACGAGCGTTTGGAAATTAATAAATTACAATGTAGGTCTACCGCGTGCTTATTGTGCCGTCACCTGCGCAAACCCGCAAAAATGTTCCTGAAACGCAGAAACAGGTTCTTGTAACACAAATTTATATTAAATGAATATATAATTAAGCTACCGACGAAAGCTCTGTAAATGAAAAAGTATTACTAAAACTTATCTGTCCGCTATTCGACCGACTGTTTTCTTTCCTTTTTTCCTTTTTCCCACGGTGGGTGACCACACTTTACTTGATCCCCCGTAGGAACGGAAAATGAACCTTATTGAAAGCACGTTTTCTGATTTGAAAAACAAAAAAGGCAAACCAAGGGAATTTCAACCTTATGAAACCTCGGTTAGTAATAGATTCGGAAAACAAACAAGGCAAGCTACGTGCACTAGCCTTGGTTTAATCAAATAATATAGTAATGAATAAAGTCAAATGAAAAATATTCGTTGATGAATGATTAGTAACACGAAGTAATTTAGTTAAGAATGCACCTTACACTATTTATTTTTTTTAAATACTTCAACGAAAAACCACTTATTCAAATGGTAACACTGGACACTCGATAAAACACGATAAACACCGATCCCAGAAATAAATTAAATGAAACTAATCCCACTTCATCGGAGAGAAAAACTAAACAGTTTCAACAGGTTTGTGGGGGATACTGACTATGAATCCATCGGCCCCGGGTTCGAGACCCGACGGCAGCTGGCGCGCAGCAAAATCCAACTGTTCATCCTTCCACACAATAAAGAAAGTGGTTGATAGATAAATAGGTACCCTAGGTGGCCTAGTGGTTAAGACACTGGGCTGCTGATGGGGCGTGGTTCGGATTCCACGTTAAACTGTAGGTCTAAGGTGGGGTGAAAAGCTTGACCTTCGTCAGAATGGACAATTCGGGCGGAAGCTAACCAAAGGTTATATATATATTCCCAATTCCCAGCTGTTTTTGTTCTGTACGTTAATTTTGACACAATATCAAACTTAACTGAATTTGAGATTGTCGTTGTCATTATAATTTTTCGCTTACTGTTGTAAACATGGCCGTAACTACCTATGAGGTCACCGAGGTCCGGACCTCGGTAATTATTTCCTAAAAAAAAAAAAGAGACTGAACCGTTCTCCGTGTATGAAACGCATATTACCGCTTTTCTTTTGAAAAGAGGGAGCGTCGAGCGTTTTGTGTTTAGTGTATAGCTTGGGTTGTGTTTGTAGATGTCATTTTGGTCTGAATTTTGCTCGTCCCGCCGCGCTCGAAAAAAATCTGGACCTCACTAATTTCTAAACCCTAGTTACGGCCCTGGTTGTAAAGTTCTAACTTTTTATGGATCTTTTAAACTATTTCCCCCCCAGCTTCAGAGAGGGGAGGGGACATAGTTTAAAAGGTCAATGGTAGGGGAGGGAGACGATTTAACAGGTTTTACTGATCTTATTTACATAATAGAATTTTTAAGATATGTATATAAGATACATATCTTGAAAAATTCTATTATATTCTATCATATAATAGAATTTTTAAGATATGTATATAAGATACATATCTTGAAAAATTCTATTATATTCTATCATATTTCCGGTTTATAGAGAACCATTATTTACATAGGATAAAATTTGAATGCCCGGTTAGGTCAACTGTACGCCCTTGACGATTGGTTAGGTTTAGTCGTGATATTTGTGTTAGTTTTAACGAAAATATCACGACTAAACCTAACCAATCGTCAAGGGCGTACAGTTGACCTAATCGGGCATTCAATGAACCTAACCGGGTATTCAGTTGACGTAACCGGGCATTCAGTTGACCTAACCGGGTAGTCAGTTGATCTAACCGGGCATTCAATTAACCTAACCGGGCATTTATTTGATCTAACCGGGCATTTATTTGATCAACCGGGCATTCAATTAACCTAACCGGATATGTATATATATATATATAGAAACCTGCGGTAAAATTATTGAATGCCCGGTTAGGTCAACTGTACGCCCATGACGATTGATTAGGTTAAGTCGTGATAGTTTCGTTAAAACGCGGGATATTTTTGCTACCCGCACGAAGGGTAGCAAAAATAACTGAATGCCCACCTTGGTCAACTGAATACCCGTTAGGTTCATTGAATGCCCGGTTAGGTCACCTGTACGGTAACCTAACCCAGAACAAAGTGGGAAAGGCCGTGGATGGGAATGAAGATGACATGAAGTGGGAATGGCACAGAATGGGAATTGCATTTGCGGACACGGATGGGAATGTAAATGGCGTAGAATGGGGTGAGACCATATTGGCAGCTCCGTGCGCCACCTTAAGCATCGTGCCATTAGTAATTGTACTTTTTTACCACCAAGCAGACCAACTAAATCCTCATTCTGTGAACATTGCGAAAACAACCACCATCCATTCAATAACAATTTCCTGGTTTAACCACTGCACATAATGAAACAGACATAAAAATTATGTAATCCTCGTACGAGTATATACTATATATATATATATATATATATATATATATATATATATATATATATATATACAAAAGCCTAAGTTAAATAAATAATTATAACTGAGTACAAAATAAACAAATTAGTTTTATCTTGTAATCTGTTTGTGTTCTGTATTTTAATTTCGTCTGAATAGCAAAATTAATTGAATTTGAGATTACCTCTCTGACTAGTCTTTCACCAGTTTTTATTTTACCTCATTTTGTTTTAGCCACTAATGATGAGAGTTTGAGTTCCGAAACGTCTGATATTAAATCTTTATAATGTGGGCGTTGGTCACCCTTTTTTATCTTAAATGTCGGTTCAACCTAAGAACACGACCATTTAGTGAGCGGAAGTGTTTGCTGAGAATGAATAAAATGAAATTTTCACACAAGGAACATAAAAGGCGATTCCAAGCTCTTTCGCGTATTCTAACATCTACTCAGGGAAGTGTTAGAATACGCGAAAGGCTTTGGAATCGTTTTTTATTTTCCCTGTGGGTGTTTTCTCTGTGTATTTAATATCAAAATAATAGAGGAATCGAGTGAATAATTGCTCAGCAGTTAATTTTATCTGCAACATAGTGACAATAAAGTGCTACTGCAAACGCAGTAATAATTTATTAGAGAAAATAAGTGTGATATAGTGTAGCCCAGAGACTCCCAAACTATGGCACGCGTACTACCGATGGTACGCGGAGCTCTTTTAGGGGATACAGAAGAGGGTTATAGACACGTAGCCGTGTTAATTGATAATTACTAATTAATTTCATGATAATGTTTCCAAAAGTTATATTAGTTGTAGATGAATAACCCGCAACAATTTCTTCTGCGGATTTGCATGCTAGCCATTTTGCTGTCTAGGCAGATTTTAAATTATTTAAAGATAACGTGTAAGGCCAAAATCATGATTTGGATTCAGTATAAATGTCGATGAATATCATTAGAAAAATATAACTTTTTAAATAAGACTGAAAAATTCAAGATTGAACACCACAGTCTCCTCCCTACGGTTTTGGTTAGGTAGTACTACCTTCCTTCCTTAATGGTGGTACTTAGAAGAACATGGTGGAAAAAATGGTACGTCGACCTAAACACGGTTGGAAACCCCTGGTGTACACAGTAAATAAAATATCACAATTCTAAAACAATACAACGAAGTAAGTTCCACAACAGTTCAGTTCATAACGTGAGCAAGGGCTGTAAAAAAAAGGAAAAGGTCATAAACCGCGATATAAGTCAGATTTCGAAAGGGAAGGAAAATGGTCATTTGCCGAGAACAAACGAAAGTAGAAAAGGAAGGAAAGAATGGCTATAAATACGAAAAAGCAGAATAAATTTTAAAAACAAAACAAAAGAAATTATTCCAAAGGAATGTGGTTGCAACCGTGAAAATGAGTGACAACCACTAGCCTGGAATGTATACTGAGCAACGCATTTAAACACTACAAATTCGTGAATTTAGGAAGAAATGATGGAAAGGCGATAACCAAAACGAATAAAATCGTTGTTTTTTATAGCTACATTTGTTTCAGGCGCATGAGAAGAACATAAAGTTGTACAAACTGGACTGGATGATGTTGAAAAAGAAAAGGAGATAGATAAAAATTTAGGTGAAAGAAAGAAATTCAACAAATTTACCAACAGTACATCACGAAAAGACAGAAAGCGCCGAGAATAAAATAAATGAAGTAAAGAACACTGAGGAAAATGTACTAGAGGGAAGTGTAGAAGGCCACTTATACGAAGAAATACTATCAATACACGATAGCAGTATCAAGACTGAAAACGAAAGCACATCGAAGATTATCCAACCACAGATTAGAGAAAAGGAAAAAGAAGGAAAATTGCAAAATTAACGAAACTTATAAAGTTACGTCAAAAACAATAGAGGAATCTAAAAAATGGATCATCTGCGATAATTCTAAAACAGGATCATGTAAATATGACGCCAGATGCATGTATAAATATCCCTTCTAATGAGAAAAAGACCGAACCCCTCAAATACGAGTGTATGTACTCCACCACTACATACACCTTCCGCCAATCCAAGACTAACTACAGTTAATTCAGCAATCAAAATGGTACCAAGGACCACACACCCAGTACTTTAAAGTGCAACGCCCTCCCACTAACACCAACTAACAACCAACCAAAATTTCAGCACCACTCTCACACACACCACGACCCTGTCACCTTCTGTCCTGTCACCCACTCTTTTCCTTTATTTATCAATGATTTATTAGGTCGCACTTCCTGTCCTGTCCACTTCTATGCCAATGATTCCACTCTCCACTTTTCCACCGGCTTCACAAAGAGTCCCTCTCAACAGTCATTCCATGCATCCATGGACATATGACATATGAATTTGTCGTAATTTTCTTAAGAGACTTCAATGAAAAATTCTGCAAACATTGCCTCACTTCATCTAACGTAGCATCTGTAGTGGCAGAGAGGTTTTCAAATACTTTAGCGATGTTCCATCAACACAAACACGACCAAGATGACGTCACATCGCGAGGATCCACTCAAGGCATGTTCTTATGTTTTCTCTCACACCTCAACCTCGTTACAAGGACAATCTCAAGCATTCCACGCCACCATCGAACCACGACTCTCCCTCTCCGAAGAACCAGTGATATGAGAGCTACCACCATGTGAACACCATTTGTGCAGGACCCATTTTGGCCTGGTGTCATTCACCTAACTTTATGTAAAGACTAATCATTACCTCACGCGTTATTAATATTGAAGTCATTATTATTTCAACTGTAAACAATCAACTATTCCGTCTCATTCCTAAATCATTTAGTTTGTTTAATAAAGGAAGAAAACTCATTCTATTAATGAACCTAATTAATAATTCATAAATTATTTGATCTGAAAAGATCACGGTCACTCCAGCCTCATTTAGTCTTATCATTAGCAGTCAATCATTAACAATTAACCGTAATTATCATCATTATTATTATAGTGCCAACATCTACGCTATAAATCGGTAACTATGCATCTATTAATACCGAAGGACGACCGGAACGCTAACTGTCATTGACATTAACCATATAACGATTCAAACGTTTGATAAGCCGATGTTTAGTTGATTTGTTTGGTGCAGTTACCTCCGGAAATGCTTGTCTAAATGCATTCTTACATTCAAAGTAACATTTGGACATAAAATAATGTTCACCAATAAAAGCATGCTATTCCTGGAAAAAAATTCTTTTTCCTCGTATGGGTTGCCTCTTAAGGTACCCTAACTCTCATTATATTATTAAATTAAGCTAAGCTTAAACTAGCCTACTTATCAATTAAATTAAACTAAGCTTAGGCTAGACCAGCATTTAATCAAATCTTGATGCGGGTTGCGCAACTTTTCGATCAATCGTTTTATATAATAATAATAATGAGACTAATGACAAATATTTATGAGACAACAATGAAACAAAAGTTATATCGTTCGATCTTTATTCAGTCAAATAAAATCAAATAATATTCGACTGAAATGAATCGTTCGCACAGCGAAGAAGTGTTTACGTGCCACGGATTGGCCCAAAGAGCTCTCGAAACACCGAGAAATATATCTTTCATATCATGAGCACAAAAAGCAATCATATTGTTTATCTTACAGTTTTTACTTTCTTCAAAAGCTGGAAATATGTAGTGAGATTAACAGAAATGAGAATCTTGATTTGACGTGGTAGATCGATGGGCTTTTTATGTCATATAAAATTAAAATCAATATATAAAATTGATAAAAAATTCAGTATAGGGTTATATGAAAACGTACGACACAAAAGAGCAAGGGAAAAATTAGTTCGGAATGTGGACTAAATTGATGGCCAAATTCCTTGTTATTTTAAATTCCTTAGATTTATTTCTTTGTTTAAATCTATTAGTAGAACACACACACACACACACACACACACACACACACACACACATATATATATATATATATATATATATATATATATATATTAGTGATGTAGGTCACATCCGCATCCGCGGAACATCCGCACATTTTCTCGCATCCGCACTTTGGACTGCGGATGTCGTGCGGATGTGGACCGTTGAGATAAAACGTCATTAATAAGCGGAAATTATGAAATTCTACTATATTAATAGAACTAGTTCATTGTGCGCAAAAGTGATGCAAGCGACAAGACGAGAGGCTGTTCTTGTATGAAGTTACTCTCTTGCAACCTACTTAGATCCACGTTACAAAGCTAAATTATTTTCACCTAGTACATTAGAACGAGTTAAATCATCACTTGGCAAAGCAGTTGAAGAGCTTCAATCTCTTGAATCTGTCGCTTCGCCACCCACCAAAAGAATAAAAGTTTCAGTGACAGAACCAACACCTTCAACAAGCAAATCTATCACAGAATCTGTCTCTCAGTTTCTTGAGTCAAGCAGCAATGACGAGACCTACGCGATGTCAAAAGATGTAGTAAAAATGATCGAGAGCTATCACCAAGAAAAACGCCTGGCTGCATGTGACAATCCTATTAGATGGTGGAAAAATACGCAGAATATCTATCCATACTTGAGTAAACTTGCAAGGAAACATTTAGCCTGTCCTCCAACAAACGTACCAAGCGAGAGATTATTTAGCAGTGCTGGATTAATATATGATGAAAAGAGAAACAGACTGGCAGCAGAAAAGGCAGAAAAATTAATGTTCCTTAAGCATAACCTTCCTATAATTAAGTTTGAATATTAAACGATGAACATCTTAGTTTACTTTATTTTAATTACTCATTTATAAATATGCCTAATAAAACTTTAAACTTAATATAAATAGTTATCAAGCTAATTAAAGATCTCTTTCTATAAGGGTGGAGGTTGGGGAAAGAGGTCGGGTAACACAATTATGGTTTCTAATTGTGGCTGAAACTCAACCAAATATAACGAATTTATTTGCAGACGAATTCACTAATTGATTTCTATATTAGTTAGATGCTTGCTATTATTTTATATGTTCAGGGAAAAGTACAGCAATTATTGTACAATTAATCAATTATACTACATTATAGCTACAGCTCTCTCTATATAATAACTTATTATATACGTTAAACACAACAAATCTCGAATATATCCTAAAAAATAACGAAAATGTAGACATCCGCATCCGCGGATGTTGAAATCAAACATCCTCATCCGCATCCGCATCCGCGGATGTGAAAAAAATGACATCCGCTACATCACTAATATATATATATATATATATATATATATGTATGTATGTATGTATGATACACACAGACCATGCATGGAACAAGGAACTCTTCTGGGAAAATCAAATCCACTATAGTCCGAATAAGTAATGATAAATGACAAACACTATAGTTTTTTTTTTTTTTATGATAGCCCAACGTGGGCAACGGGTCACTTGCAAAGAGGCCCCCCAAAATATAGCTTCCCTCACCAGCTATCTGCAAAGCAGATAGGAGCTAGCTTTGGCACATGATCTAGGGGTTATAGCTACACCTAGCCTACTATATCCAGAACCTCAATATAAGCAAAAGACTCGTTGCATTCCCGTCGGATTGAATACATCAAAGAAAAAGGGGTAACTATTGTATTTTTAGCCAGAAACGAAAACTTAAACCTCAACTGGCAAAATTGAGCGTCCACTTTTCAAGGTACATAACATGGCCGTTTCATGATGGAATTGAACTCAGAATGGTCCCCTGAGGCTCTTTCATGATACACACAGACCGTGCATGGAACAAGGAACTCTTCTGGGAAAATTAAATCCACTATAGTCCGAATAAGTAATGGTAACTGACAAACACTATAGTTTTTCATTTTCATGAGGGTAGCCCTAGATCCTGTCCCAAAGCTGGATCCTATTTACTTTGCAGATAGCGGGTGAGGGAAGCTATATTTTGGGGGCTTCTTTGCGAGTGACCCGTTGCCCACGTCGGGCTAACATCATGAAAGAGAAAAAAACTACAGTGTTTGTCATTTACCATTACTTATTCGGACTATAGTGGATTTAATTTTTCCAGAAGAGTTCCTTGTTCCATGCACAGTATTTTCTAAGGTTCTATATTTTTTTTGAGGTTATTATTTTACGAAGCTAATGTATATAATAGTGAGAACGTTTTCTCTTTTAATATGCTGATATTGTTTTTCCTATTCTTGCAGAATAAAAAAAAAGATATTTGAAAAAGATATCACAGACTGTGAAAGAATCACAGTAGCTGGAGCCCGTTTGGTTGGTGTCTCAGAGAAAAAATCGCCGAAATTGCCTGTGTATTTCGAGGAACAGTCCCAATAGTTATGAATACATGGAAGGAAATGAAAAAAAACTACGGTTCATAAGCACAATAGTTTTCTATTATTCCGACCAGCCCCAACTTCATTCGAACTTTTGCACTGGTCGGTGTTATGAGGAGCTTCACTACAGCTCAGCTAACATCGTTTTGATGAGACTGTTCCTCGAGATACATGGACAATTTTGGCGACTTTCGTCACTGAGACACCAGCCAGACGAGCTCCCACAACCTTCACAAGCGGTGAATCTTCGAATATCGGTTTAGTAAAATATATGACACCGTTAATGGTATCAGAAAATACGACACTGAAAATGTAAAGGGTTCGGGGTTCGGTATGTTTAACGAAGGCTGTAGTGGTTACCATTCTATTCCACCAGCATGCCATCAATAAAGGGTTCGAGGTTCAATAGACCGTCCATTTACTCATCCGTGGGTTGGTGTGACGACAACACACCCACATTCAGGATGGTAACGTTACCAATGGTGTTTTTAGTTCCGATTATCTTTATCGTCCTACACTAGACCACAACTAAGTAAATTATATACACTATTTATCGAACCGTATTACTAATATAAAGAAATTAATAATATAAACGGCTTTATTATGAAACACCAAAATTTGTATACTTTAAATCTTATGTTCACAGATTACTTTAACTTTATATTTACGCTATACAATTCAAGATACAAGGTTAAGCCTTGACCGAAAATCAAGTAGGCCTTCAAAAACGATGTAGCCTCGCGATTGACACGAATAAAAGCCTAGGGGGGCCGCCGATAAGAGATTCCCCGTCGCCGGCTCTAGTCAAAAATGAAGTTGATTCACTGTTATTAACCCATTTTAATGAGTTTCCACGGGCTTGAATAGAGAAACTGAAAAAACATTAACAAGGAGAACAAAACGATCTTAAGATGAATAAACTGCTTCCAACGACCCTGCCTAACCCTGCCTAACCCTGCCTAACCCTGCCTAACCCTGCCTAACTCTGTCACTCTGTGTCTCTGTGTGTGCCTCTGTGTATTGCGTTGCCTTTTTCTTTGATCAGATTTCGTTGTTCCATTGTCGCCTGGCATTTTATATTTTTCAATTATTTAAGAACGTAAAACTTAAAAGACCGTAATTAATACATGATTTCAATAATTTTTATAATTTCCTACCTATTCTACAGTGTTCAACTAACTTTATTGGCCTATTTTCTGATATTTAATTTCTTTCTTAGGTTATGAAAATAAAAACCCACTCTAATAGACAGAGTTTATTTCCACGACAGTTTCGACGCCCACTGGCATCCTCCTCGGGTGGATACAGAAACACGAATGAACCAAAACAAGAGGGAAAAAACAGTCCAGGGACCGACCATTAAGAAATTCGCACCTAGGTTAGATCCCATTCTCCCGACACCGGAAGGGCATTTTCATTAAGTACATTCGCGCAAATTTAAAAAAAAAAACTTTCTTCCTGTTCTAAACATACAGATTCTATTATTTTTCTGACATAATTATTGAATTTATTATTAATTTTATTACATTTGATATTGCATAATTATTTATTACAGAAATTATAAATTTATTATTACATTGGTTATTACATTATTGTTTATTATACAGAACTTATAAACCGAAAAACGAATGAAAAAAGCCGATTAGGAAACAATCCAGAGAAATTCGCACTTAGGTTAGATACCGTTCTCCCGACACTGGAAGGGCATTTTATTACAGGGTCCGCTTATAAGTACATTCCCACAAATTAAAACTATCTTCTTGTTCTATACATACAGATTCTAATGTACTTATAAGCGGACCCTGTAATAAAATGCCCTTCCAGTGTCGGGAGAATGGTATCTAACCTAGGTGCGAATTTCTCTGGATTGTTTCCTAATCGGCTTTTTTCATTCGTTTTTCGGTTTATAAGTTCTGTATAATAAACAATAATGTAATAACCAATGTAATAATAAATTTATAATTTCTGTAATAAATAATTATGCCATATTAAATGTAATAAAATTAATAATAAATTCAATAATTATGTAAGAAAAATATAATAGAATCTGTATGTTTAAAACAGGAAGATAGTTTTAAAAAAATTTGCGCGAATGTACTTAATGAAAATGCCCTTCCGGTGTCGGGAGAATGGGATCTAACCTAGGTGCGAATTTCTTAACGGTCGGTCCCTGGACTGTTTTTTCCCTCTTGTTTTGGTTCATTCGTATTTCTGTATCCACCCGAGGAGGATGCCAGTGGGCGTCGAAACTGTCGTGGAAATAAACTCTGTCTATTAGAGTGGGTTTTTATTTTCATATTTTGACCTTCACGTAGAAAAAAGTGAAGTTTTTTGCATTTACTTAGGTTAGTTTTTAAATAGTATCAGACGAATATATCTCGAAGAACCTGATTGAACAAGACTAGAGGAGGGTATCACGTGATAATAAACCTATGCTTGATTGGCTGAATGAGAAGACGAGTATGAACTAAACGAAACCGTTGTTCTTGCTTTGTGGCTCATATCAAGTATTCTCGTCCAAATTCAGAATAGGCCTATTTCCTACATTTTATAATCTATTAAACTTAATTTACATTTATACATCATGAACTCTCATTCTACACTCATTATTAAATCCCATTTTTACGATCCCAAGAAATGCGTGTGTTTTCTTTATTTTGCACAATCCATATATATATATATATATATATATATATATATATATATATATATATATATATATATGTGTGTGTGTTTGTGTGAAAGCGAGGGATAGGGGAAAATTTGCATTCTTAACTGAAATGGTTGTAATCCTTAATAGGGGAGTTGGTCAGTCGTGAATTTTAAATATTTAATCAGAAAAAATGATAAATTTTCCACTTGAATAAAGAAACAGAAATAAATTTTATTTTACGAATCGGTTATTAAATTATATAAAAACTACGAAAAAATTTGTATATTTCTTTACTTTATCTGTATTAAAAAAACTAAAGTAGCGTTCCGCTTCTCCGTCATCATTTTTTCATTATAATTATTGAAGTAAATATTAAGAAATATATACAGGGTGGGCCGAAAGTCTGGATCCATAGGAAAATATTTATTTTAATACATAAATTACAACAAATGGTAAATACTTAAAATGAATATCAACTTTAACTCGTAAATGCGTATCCGTGATACTGTACAGTAGTTCGTACTCCAGTATAAATACTCAAATACTTTTTTTATTTCAGCCCAGAAATGGCTTCGAATCTAACAACAGAAGACCGGGTAGAACTTGTGCTCATGTACGCGAGACAGGGCGCTACACACAGAGAAGTTGCTACCGAATTCGATAGAAATCATCCTGATAAGCATCCAGTAACACAGCCTTCTCTAGTTAGCCTTATAAGGCTAACTAGCGAAAAGATCACGACCTAACCTAACCAATCGTTAGGTCAATTGTACGCCCTTGACGATTGGTTAGGTTAGGTCGTGATATTTTCGTTAGTTAGCCTTATAAAGCTAACTAAAGAAGGCTGGGGGCCCTGATCTTCGGGTGATCCGGAACTCTTCTGAGAAAACTAAATCCGCTGTAGTCCGAATGAGTAATGGTAAATAACAAATACTATAGTTTTTCTTTTTCATGATGGAAGCCCAACGTGGGCAACGGGTCTGTGTGTAACATATATATATATATAATGCACACACACGCACATATATATATATATATATATGGGAATGAACTCAGAATGGTCCCCTGAGTTTTTTATGATACACACAAACAGTGCATGGAACAAGGAACTCTTCTGGGAAAGTTA